>CAIGRF010118208.1:34329-49341 GCA_903798235.1 Fraxinus ornus | reverse complement strand
ATGATTTATATACGTCGAATTTATTTCCCTTCTCTCGAATGCATGAAATAAATTACCAAACTCACACAATTATCGTGCACTATAATCATGGATAAAATAAGATCATATAAATCATTCAAATATTCCAAAACATGTTTTTGATGTCAAGAATGTAAAACAAAGAACTGTAATGGTTAGTAAGTAACAAAAATTAAATGACGGGAAGAGATAAAGATGCAACAGAACGCAAAACAAAATGCTAAGACTCTCCTACAGCTAAACTACTTGGACCTGTTCTTCCGCTGACCACCTTGGACCTGTTATTCTGCTAATCAACTTGGACTTGTTCTTCTGCTAACAATTACTTACATACTTGGGGGTTCGATCTTGATGTTCTTCCTGAATAACGCTGATGTGTAACAATACTCCCCCCACGAATTGGACCCTTTTCCTCAAGGTTCGAAGAAGGAAATTGTTGGCGTAACATTTCTGCATTTTCCCATGCAGCATCCTCCGATGGCAAGCGACGCCATTTAACCAAATTTTCTTCAATGAACTTTCTTTTCCCTCTTTAATCTAACGAGTGTCGAGAATTGTTTCTAGCTCTAAGATGAGAACTTCGTCCGTGATAGGTGGAAATTCTTTGCTTTCCTCCATGGAGTCACCAACGTACTTTTTGAGCAATGAGACATGCAAAACTAGGTGTATTCGTACCCCATCTGGAAGCTTGAGTTTGTATGCATATGGCCATTTTTTTTTTTTTTTGTAGGATCGAATACGGCTCATAATCACGATTTGCAAGTTTTTGATGAGCTCGTTTAAAAACTGTTCGTTGACGGTAAGGGTGGAGCTTCAGAAAAACCATATAGCCTTCTAATTCCACACCGCGACGTTTTGCATCAGCTACTTGCTTCATCTGATTGATTGCCAACTGCAGATTAGTTTTTAATTGTTGTAGCAGCTCATCTCTATTTAAAACTTGGTAGTCGAGTTCCTGTACTGGTGAGGCCATCCATATATGTTGGAATAGCAGGGAGCATCTTCTATGTAGAGCCTGAAATGGAGTCATTCTTATCGAAGCACGGTATGTAGTGTTATACAAAAATTCTACCCATGACAAGTGCTCACTCCATTTTCATGGCCATTGGTGAAGAAGTCTTAGCAAGTATTTTCCACACATTGATTGGTAACCTCAGTTTGGCTGTTGGTTTGTGGGTGGTAAACTGAGCTAAACATGGTGAAAAATTCCTGCCATAATTTGTTGGTGAAGATTGGATCATGATTGCTAACGATTGATTTTGGCATGCTCTGGAGCTTGACTACCGCTTCAACAAATTTCTCCGCAACTGTTTTTGCCATGAAAGGATGGGACAATGAGAGGAAATGTGCATTCTTACTTAATCTGTCAACGATGACAAAAATGGTGTCCTTGCTTTTCGACCTTGGCAGCCCTTCAATGAAGTCCCAAGTTACGTCGTCCCGAACTTGGCAAGGAATGGGTAATGGTTGAAGTAGTCCAGCCGGTGTCAGTGTTCCTGTCTTCATGCATTGGCAAGTTTGGCAACTCTTAACATAATTTTGGACTGTTTTGTAAATGGAAGGCCAATAAAATTGTTACGCCGATTTGTTGAATGTTCGAAGCAAACCCGAATGGTCCCCCGGCTTTTATGTCTAGACGTTGTGCAGAAGTTTCTTGCGAAGGCTAGGTTTGTTGGGAACCACAACTTTCACTACAAGAAATGTTGAATTTTTACGGCACGCGTTTACGGCATGCATATAAGGCATGCCGTAAAAATAGACTATTTACGGCATGCGGCCAATGCACGCCGTAAAAAGTCATTTACTAAAAGTATTTACAGCGTACATGGATGACATGCCGTAAAAAGTACCCTTTTACGGNTTTTACGATACACATTGATTGCACGCCGTAAAACTTTACGGCACACATTGACTATGCGTCATAAATGTAAGCCCATTAGATGCAAATTTAAGCCCATTAACCCAATACCACAAATTTCAGCCCATTAGCCCAATACCCATATCACATAAAACCAAAATACACTCAAATATCTAGCCCAACCCAATTACCCAACTCTCACAGGCTCAAATACCCAGCCCAACCCAATTACCCAATTACCCAACTCTCCTGCCTCCTTTTCACACCCGCAATCCCTCCCCTCCCGCCAGAGTTCCATCCCATGCATCTGCCTCCTCCTTAGTCCTCCCGCCATTGAGTTCTAGCCACTGCATCCGTCATTCCAGTTTGGTCGCCACACCTGCTGCTACTCGCCTGCTCCGTCGTGCCTCTGCAGCCATCTAAATCTTTGGCAACAGAAGAAGAACAAGGTGATTAGGTGAAGACCCGACTTCAAGTTTATTCTCGTTTTCCTTTTCTAATTTTTTGTTAATTTGATTTGTGTAAATTGTAATAATGTTTTTTTTTTCTTCTTTTTAACACATGAAATTGGCACCTTGCTCTTCAATTGCTCGAAGCCCCTCTTTGAAGGAAACTAACCCATTACACCATGTATAGAGACCGACTGGATTTTCAGTGGATAGTTGGCCCACAGTCTCCATATAAGGATCTCCAACAGATGCTCTTTTGATTTCTTCCCAAATGTCAACCTATGGAATAAAAATGTTATTAAGAATGGGTCTGCCTGGTTTGTGTGATAATGAATCTGCAGTTGAATTTGTAAGTCTAGATCGATAAATAATTTCGTAATCATATCCTAGGAGCTTTATTACCTATTTTTACTGCTCGGCTGTGGTTACTCGTTACTCCAAGAAATACTTAAGACTACGTTGATCAGTTTGTATAATGAAATGGAATAAAATTGAAGATCAAAATGCTAAGATAATGAACTGAAAGCAAAACAATTTTGATTACAACTCTTGTAAAATTGATTGATACATTGTGAATGAATTTACAGCCATATATACACTTACAAAACCGGTTCCATAAGGAGTAATTACAAAGAATCAAACATGGTTACAAAATAAAAAACTTCATGTGTTGAAGTCTTCTAGATCCTTTCATCCCCTCTTCTAGATCATTCCTTACGTGCTAGACCTTCAATGCTTCATGTGGCTACTTGTTTAGCTGACTGTGATGCCACCTCATTTGCCACTGATCATCTGCTATGTGATCAACTTGCTTGTTACAATTCAACACTCCCCACAAGATGGATAGTAGATATCAATCACTCCCATCTTGATCATATGCGAGTAAAGGCTTGAGGAATTCAATGTCTTTGTCAACATGTCAGCTAGATGGGACCCAGTGTGAACATACTCAGTAGTTATGCTTCCATTCTGAATTTTATCTCTCACCACGTGATAATCTATTTCTATATGCTTCGTCCTTTCATGAAAAATAGGATTTGTCGCAATGTATATGGCCGACTTGTTGTCACAATATATTTTTGCTAGCTGATTAAGTTCAATATGCAGATCTTCTAATAGATATTTCATCCATGTCACTTCACAACATGCCTGTGCCATTGCCCTATACTCTGCTTCTGAAGAGGACCTTAAGACCACACTTTTCTTCTTTGACTTCCATGATACAAGTGATGAACCAATGAACACACAATAACCTGTCACAGATCTCCTAGTCTCTGGACAGGTAGCTCAATCTGAATCTGAATACTTCAGCTGCATATCAGAAGTAGCAGGGTAGAGTAATCCATGTCCTGGTGCCCTCTTGATGTACTTCAAGACCTTGTGTGCTGCATGGAGTTATGGCACTCTAGGCTTGTCCATGTATTGACTCAGCAGTTGCACTGAGTATGAAAGGTCTGGTCTCGTTATAGTTAAGAATAACAATCGCCCTATCAATCTTCTGTAAATAGAAGGGTCAGGAAGTGGATTACCCTGGTCTTTACTTAATTTGATATTCTGATCAAGTGGTGTTTTTGAAGGAGCTGATCCTATAGTGCTTGAGTCTCCCAAGATGTCAAGAGCATACTTTCTCTGACATATGTGAATTTCCTTCTTTGTCCTTCCCACTTTTATTCCCAGAAAGTATTTCAATTTTTCCAAATCTTTGATCTTAAACCTTCCATCAAGTACAACCTTAAGTTCATTGATGTTGTCCATACAATTCCCTGCTAGGATGACATCATCAACATATACTAGAATTATTGTAAAAGAATTTCCTGTGACTTTAGTGAATAAGCTATAATTTGCCTTTGATTGGATAAAACCACGTTGAGTGATGAAGGCAGATAACTTGGCATTCCACTACCTTGAAGCTTGCTTTAGGCCGTATAAACTCTTATGCATTTTGTAAACCTTTGATATCTGGTTAGTTCCATATCCAGAAGGCAATTGTATATACACATTCTCACTTAAATCACCATGTAAAAATGCATTATTGATGTCCAATTGGTATAAGAACCACCATTTTATGGCTGCAATAGTTAGTAAACTTCGAATGGTCACCATCTTAGCCACAGGAGAAAAGGTCTCATGATAATCCAAGCCCTTTTGCTGCGTATAACCCTTTGCAACTAGCCTGGCTTTGTACCTTTTGATGCTCCTATCAAATTTAAACTTGATTTTATACACCTATTTGTATCATATTCCTTCTTTATCAGGTGGCAGATCAACAATTGTCCCTGTGTCATTTGACTCAAGAGCTTTAATTTCTGCCTCTATAACTTGACACCATTCGGGGTGTTTGATGGCTTCTTGGAAATGTTTTGGTTCGACTTGAGATGTTATGGAACTGATAAAAGCTTTATGAGGAGTGGTTAGCCTTTTATAAGAGACATTATTAGTAAGAGGGTAAGGACTTCCCGAAGTTACAGTTCCTTCTGTCTTGGCCAAGTCCTGCAATGGGTTGAATGAAGTCACTTGTTGGTATATGAAATCCTACAAATATTGGGGGGCTCTTTTGATTCTGGTAGATTTTCTTGGCAAAGGAGAATTTATAGGTTCAACATCTACAGTTTGTAAGTCAGTTTGTTCAATGGTTTGTTTAGTTTGGGTTTGAATTGTGTCATAGTTCTCATTGTGACCTTCATAGCTAGGAGTTGAGATATACTGATCATTTGGCTCCTCAGGTTCTAGGAATGTGTGATTATTTGGACTAGGATTTGGTGAATTTTGATAAGAGCAAGAATCAATAGGATACTTATTGATCTCTGTAGTTTTGGCTTCTTTGAAAGGAAAGGTAGTCTCATGGAAGACAATATTTCTGGATACAAAGATTCTATCAATCTGTAAATCAATGAGTTTATACCCTTTAATCCCAAAAGGGTATCCAAGGAAGACACACCTTCTGGCCCTAGAGTCGAATTTATGCTTGCTTTGAGTGAGTGTAGTGGCAAAGGCAAGGCAGCCAAATACTTTAAGGTGAGAGTATGCTGGTTCCTTTTGAAATAGAATCTCAAACGGGATTTTATGATTCAAAACAGATGAAGGTGTTCTATTGATAAGATAAACTGCAGTCATGACACATCCAGTCCAATATTTTAATGGTAAACTACTTTGAAATCTCAGGGCTCTTGCAATGTTTAAAATGTGTTGATGCTTCCTCTCAACTATTGCATGTTGTTGAGGGGCTTCAACACGTGATCTTTGATATATGATTCCCTTTCGAAATAATATTCTCTCATGTTAAACTCCCGTCCATTATCAAATCGTATAACCTTTATTTTGGTTTTGAATTGAGTTTCTATCATGAGGTAAAAAGCCTGTAAGGCCTTTAATGCTTCAGATTTAAGTTTTAGAATATATGCCCAAGTACATCTACTGAATCATGAACTATTGTGAGAAAATAATGAGTTCCATCATAGCTTATTTCATTGCAAGGCCCCCAATGATCAACGTGTATTAAATCAAAACATGCTTCTGATTTGTGTTGACTTACATGAAAAGGGAGTTTGTGCATTTTGGCTAAAGGGCAAAGATAACATGGCCTTGACCTATCTAGTTTGGAAACATTTTTGGAAAAAATAGAAGATGATGGATGCCCTAATTTGTAGTGCCAGATATCAAAAGGTTCTGAAGAGCTGGTAACAGGTGCTGCAATACGTGGAGTTTGTAATTATTTTAAACTTTGCTGAAGTGCTGCACAAGGAACTGCTGTCTTTACTAAATGGTAAAGGCCTGACTTCAATTCACCCATTCCAGTCGTGGTCCAAGTCAAAAGGTCCTGTATATAGTAATGATTAGAAAGGAAAACAACACAACAATGTGATTCCAAGGTTAACTTTCTAACAGATATTAAATTAAAATCAAAAGAGGGCACACATAATACATCATGAAGAGTTAAAGTGTTTTTGATTTGGGTTGTCCCAATTTGTGTAACGAGGACAGTGTTCCCATTTGGCAAAGAAACAAAGCAATTAGTTTGTGACTTCATGGAGGCAAAATGAGATGGTGAACAGATCATGTGATCTGTTGCACCTATATCCAGAATCCAAGGAGTTTTGTCAAAACATTTACTTGTAATAGATGACAAGCAATATGATGTACCATAGATTTTTGGAACGATACTCTCAGAGTTTGATTCAGTGTTTTGAGCCTGGTTTATTGGTGGTTTCAGAATAGCCATGAGTTGGAAATATTGCTCTCGAGTCATTGGCACCTGACCCATGTTGTTATGTTTTTTACTTGGAGGCATAGTAGCAAAGACCTGATTTGCTGCTGGTTTGTACTTGTTCTTCCCATCATTTCTGAGAGCTGAAGGATATCCATGAATTTTGAAACACTTATCAACCTTGTAACCTGGCATTTGACAGTGTGAACATATAGGCCTATTTAGGTTAGCCTTAAAGCATCTTTCAAGGGAGTTCCGACAATCTTACAAAAGGTGCAATAATAGTCCTTTTTCTGCAATGAGGATCCCTGCTTACCACTCTCTCTCCAGTTTCCTTTGGCCACCAAGGATAGGTGATCATTCACATATCCCTCTACCGATCTGCTTCATTTTCTCTTCCTGTTGGATGGTGGCATAGACTTTATTCATTACCAACCTGTCGTTTTACAACTTTTCATTACCAACCTGAACTCCTAGATTTTTTTACGGTTTGAACTCTATAAATACATCTACTTCTTACATTCAATACAACATTTTCAAAAGTAAAAAAGTGAGATATCTTTTGAGAGATTGCTTTAAACTTACATTTGCATCTATTTCATTTATTTTTTCATAGCAACAAATTTGATTATTAAACCAAACTTCTTGAATCATTTCTCTCATCAAAATTTTTTTTTATCTCTCTTTGTGCTTAACTTANTACACTTCTTCATATTGAAAACTTTGATTGATTTAATCAAACTTGTAAAATCACCATATTCATCAAAGTTTCTCATTTCTCTCTTAGTACTTAATTTATTACAATCATTCATTAAAAGAGAAATATTTTGAAAATATTTTTGAACTAAAATTGTATTTGATTCTTCTTCTTCATCTTTTCATTGAAAAACTTTAATTGGTTTAATCTAATTTTTAACTATTATATTTATCAAAGTTTTTCATCTAACACGACCTATCATGTGTCTCCATTCATCGAAATGTTAGCCTCTTAACTTGTGTGTATTATCTATCAAGAGAAGAACTCCATTGTAAAATCATTTTGATAAAGTATGGGTCGTGTTGAAGTCCCGTAAGATCAATATTGTATAAGAATCGGCGCTCCTTATTGTAAGTCATCGTGTGGATAAGGTCTCATAAAGCTCAATAGTGTGGGTCGTGTTAAGGTCCCATTAAAGCTCAATAGTGAGTCATGTTGAGGTACCGCAAAACTGAACATTGTATAAGGATCGGTGTTCTTTGTTTGTAAGTCACCGAAAGCATTATAAAGGATTGGATTGCACCATAATTCAATCAACATAGTGAAAAGGCCTTGTTCGTGCCGAAGATTTTGGTAACGTATGACGTAGATCATTGCTTTGGATCGAACCTCCATAGTTACATCATTTGCATTATCTCTCCCTTTTACTTATCGCTTTTATATTTGCATTTATTATTTGAATTGATCTATTTAGTCTTTACTTCCTTAAATTTAGATTAATTTCTCTAAAAAAAAATTAAAAATCAATTTACCCCATATGGTTAGTCATTCTTGGGCTATCAAATTCACCTCTGATTCACCATGTTCCACATTAGTTTCACTATCCTGCAGCTCTAATTGACCATCTTGTACATCAAATTCAGCAACCTGCACCTGTGATTCAGAAAACTGTACATTAGTTTCACCAGCCTGCTCGACAGGTAAGTCTGCTTCAAAACCACCATCAAAATCCACACCAACCACTGGTTCAGCCCTAATTAAATTAACCTCTATTTTTCCAATCTCTGTCTCTATCTTACCAACATCAATTTTTCCAGGACCAGCTACTTTATCTTCTTCCATGCCATCTACTTCGTCAGCTATGTACAAGTAATCACCTTCTAATGAATCATCATAAATCTCAATATCATAGCATTGTTGCTTCTCATCCACTGGTTCATCATGTGTTCTAAACTTTTAAACATTGACCAACTCCTTACCAGTCTCACAATCAACCACGGAAACATCATTATGTTCTATTTCATTCCTTGGAAACTCCAAAACCTCAACTACATGCAAATAATACAATTCAACCATCCTATTTTCACCAAGCAATTTCACTACATTCATGAAATCTGAATCTTTAATCAAACGGAGTGATGCTTCATTCAATCTCTTCTTCTCCATGTTATACAGATATCTTATTCTACCAAAAGATCCCAACATCTTCATAACATTGTCCAAAGAAATGTGTTGAAGAAATCAGGGTCGACATAATCTAGATAACTTATTTTACGATGTTCATACACAAAATTCCTCATCTTTCCAAATAAAATTCCACCATGATATAAGCGTATGCTAAAATACTTTGTATTTTTCCCTGAAAAAATTTATCAAGCCCTAACCCTTTGTAATTCAAACAATGCACATGTATAGAACCAGCTTTCCTCATAGTATATTAACTCCCAAGTTAACTTAACATTTTCACATTTTCCAATACATAAAGACAATCTATATGCACGATTTGTAATCACAATGTTTCATACCATAAATGGGAAAAAAGAGAGAACACTTATTATATATAGGTTGGGGAAGAAAGCCTCGAATATGGGCTACAATATTTGATGGAAGATCATCTTCTTCTTCGTACCTTTCATCTTCGTGGTTTTTCACAGGTTCCATATTGGATGATGAGATGAAGAGTAACCAACGTTTTTTTTTTTTTTTGAAGGGGAAGTGTGTAATGCCTAGATTGCCCTTGTCTATTTGGGAAAAATTATTAATTTTTTTCATTTCTCGAATCAACTAATGATTTTGGTAGTCAAATAGATGGAAATCGTGAATTTGGACTGGACCTGCGATTTTTTTAAAGGTTTGGTACATCAGGTGGCACAAATGAAAGATTTGGGCAAAGTCTGCAACTAAATGAAATGTTTGGTACCTTGGCTGCAGTTTTCCCTAAAAGTACTACTTTGCCCCTGTTTGGTCCACATTAAAATTTTCATTTTCATTCTTCTACTCATTTTCAACCACACATTCTTCAATAAAGTAATATTTTCCATTACATCAATAAATTTTTTTTTTTTTCAATAAAATAATATTTCCATCACATCAATAATTTCTCCTTCTTATTCAACTACACATTATTCATCAATCTGCTATTCCAGAATACATTCTTCCAAAATAATGTAGCTCAAACACACCCTTAGTTATCATATTAAGATTGTTGGTACGAAAGTGGATAAAATCTACATTCTTACACTAGAATGCACATGCAACTACGTGCAAAATAAAATTGGACATAATTTTGACTTACTAGAAATGTAGGAAAATTGAATGCAGCAGAAAAAAATCAAGTCGAGGTAAGAGTTGAATACTTTTTTAGAAAATGATATTGCCCCGTACAGGTAGTAACGGTTTTCCATACTTATCTCCCGGTATACAATGATCACGTTGTGTAATAGGAGCACTTCAAATGACGAAAATCAATGTTGAGTTTTTTCTATCGAAGTGTACAATATCGTAGCAAGCATTATAATGAACCTTTGAGTTCGGCTTATTGTTTCCACGAGAATTATACTTTATTCTTAGTATACTATTTCAACTCCTATTTGACAAATGAAAACAAGTATTATTTTTGCGATTGTTTGATCTAGCTGTTACTAATAACTAAAATATATCTAAATGTAACAAAATTTGAATTAGGATTTCAAATATAGAATGGATATTAGGGCTCACAATTTAATCTATAACTTACCTTTAATTCTTAAATAAAGATTTACAAAACTAATGTAGTGCTCGATTGAATTCTTCTATCGTATTCAATTTACACCTCCCAAGTTCTCACTGAGTATCTTTAACTTAATCATTCCATATCTCTATGTGAATCAATATTAGTTTAACGTAATTATTGTTCTAAGAATTCATGTAATTACCGCAATAATTAACATAAGTATCTCTATGTTTTATACTAAATTATTAAATTTTACTACGTGGTCTAAATCTAAAACTCACATCTCGATTCGTAATAGATTTATAAAATCATTGAATTATTGACAAAGTAATTCAAAGCATTAAACTCATGAACAAAATCAAAACTTGTGCTTTGAAAGAACTAGAATTGTGAATAAAAGAAATAAAGGGTCTCAGACAAATTATATTGTTCTCCCTAATAAAGGATTTAGCTACTCATAATGTAGGAAGAAAAACTATAGATATTCATTGAATACATCACCAAATTTTTAATAAAGATGAAGATAGCGGATGAATCTTGCACCAAGGCGGGGTTAGAGCTCCCTATTATTTTCAATAGCTATTTTCATTTATTGTGCATCATTGGTCATTCTAAATTCCTAGTACTTTTTTCCATGCCATTATGTTGTGTTGAGCATGGGATTTGTGTATTTTATCTCATAACTAAAATATTATGGAATTTAAGTTAGCTTTTGTTCATAGTAAAACATAGTATATTTTATTTGTAGAACAATAGTGTTTATCATTATAGCATGAACTTTTTATTGATTGTGGTACCCAAATGTACTGAAATATTTCATTCGTTCATTTTATGTGGAAACAAGAAAACATAAAGTGAAACGGACATCATTTTAATTGAAAAGGTACCCAACCATTTAAAATGGAATCATTTTGGGTCATGGGGTCTAAATTTTACTCCGAAACTAGTCAATCATATCTTATAACATCTTAAAGATTTATACAAATTAAACAACCTAATTTGTTGGGGTATCTTATCTCATAATTGGAGTATAATAGAATTCGAGTTAGTTACCTTCACTCGTAGTAAAACCTAGTGTAGTTTACTCAGGCAACAATATTGTTTGTCACTATCCCATGAACTTTTGTAAGGACTTTGATATCTAAATATAATGAAAAATTGCATTTGTTTATTTTCATATGAACAATAATTAACATAAAGTGAAGTGAACACAAAAATAGTTGAAACGACACCCAGTCGTTTAAAATGACAGCATGTTGTTTAGGGTTACTTGGTCTCGATTTCACTCCAAAACTATTCGATCATATTTTTGAACATATTAGAAGACTTAAACAAGTTAACGATCTAATTTTTTTAGTATTTTATCTAATATTTGGAATATAATGGAACTTAAATTACTTTGTTACCTTCATAGTGAAGTCTAGAGTAGTTCACTAGTCATATCGGATGAATTTTTGTATAGACCTTGGTATATAAGTGTAATAAAACTTGCATACGTTCATTTTCATAATAAATATAAGTGAACATAAAGTGAAACGAACACAAAAATAGTTAAACACAACATCTAGTCCTTTCGAAGAACATAATGTCATTTTGGGTCACGAGGTCTTGATTTCTTTTCAAAAATAGTTGATCATATCTTGGGAATATTTTAGAAGACTTGTACAAGTTAAACAAGTTAATTTGTTGAATATCTTATGTCACAGTAGGAATATAATCTAATTTGAGTTACTTACCTTAGTTTGTAATTAAGTCTAGTGTAGTTTACCCACAAAATAATAGTGTTGGTCTTTATCGAGTGAACTTGTCAACACTGCGGTCTAAATATAGTGAAAACTTGCATTCGTTAATTTTTATGTAGACAAGAGTGAAAATAAAGTAAATGGATATAAAATTAGTTGAAAACGACACCCAATAATTTAAAATAGCAGCATGCCATTTTAAGTTACGGGGTCTCGATCTTACTCTAAATATAGTGAAAACTAGGGTTATACAAAAATTTGCGAAAACTGCAAATCGAACCGAACTTGTTGGTCTAAAACTATTGGTTCACGTCTACATAGACCGCGATTTTTCCCTCAAATTGAACTAGAACGTTTCAAAACGGTGTGATTTAGATTTCGATTTTCAAAAATCGCACAAAATCGAACATGACTATTTTTTTAAAAAATTAATTAAAAATTAATTTTCTTAAGGAGGAAACTTGAAGTATCACTTTTCTAGACTCATAACTATAACTAAAAATAACGAGGTTCGACCCATACTACACCTAGAGGGGGGTGAATAGGTGTAAATGTCGAAATTAAAAACTTAATTAATCAGCAAGAAGTCACTAATTAATTGTCTCTACATGGTTATGCAATCAATTCAATTATCATATGTTTGAATACTGCAGAATATAAAATTAGTAATTAAAGCAGTAAATAACACACGGGATGATCACGAAGAAACTCCAATTGGATAAAAACTCCAGGCACCTTGCTAGTCAAAATCCACTATAGACGATCGAACTTACAGTCCGTCGAACAATACGACGACACGAACTTTCTGACCTACTGACTGAAGTTAATACAGTCCTACTAGACGCGCCTTGTAATAACTCCTAACTGAGATTCTGATAGCCCTCCTGGATTGCGTGCCCCTTCACCAACTCCTGACTGCAATCTGACAGCCCTCCTGGATTACGTACTCCTGCACCAACTCCCTGACTGCAATATCAAAGCCCTCCTAGATTCTCTAACCTCTAGCTTTGTGGATTCGTATATCTCCTGTGGATTCTTGAAGAACTCTGTGTTCCTCAGTGAGCTTGGTATTTGGATTTACTAGAACTGATGTTTTCTCCACCAACTATAATCAAATCAATGAAGGTTGAAGTCTCTCAATGAATTAGAAGATGAAAAGATGAAGCTTTGAAGTTCTCTCTATCTTTCAACCTTCGAACGTTCGTTCTGTGGCATTCTTGTATTTATATGATAGAGTTAGGGTTGAATAGGCCGAGTAAAAAGCTTTGAAATCTCGAATAAAAATTTCCTGGCTAACCCTGTCGCTCGAGTGAGAGCTCAGCGACAGTCGAGCGACAGCTTGTCGTTCGAGCGAGGACTTGGCGACGGCAGGTGACGATGTTTCTGTTTCTGACTCTCGAGCCAAACCTTGTCGACAGTCTAGCGAAATTTCACGCTGTTTTTCCTTCTTTTCCATTCTCGAACCCTAGACCTAATAACGAAATTTATACAAATTGCACCCTAGGTCATTGACTTTTACAACACGTCACAAATTAATCAGTTTGTCCACAGAATCGCCAACACTAAAAACTTAACAAACTCGCCATTTGACATTCTATGACAAAACTACACAATAAGTCAAGGAACTAAAAAAAAATATAAACTACCCAAGCTTCATCAAACTGCATTTGTCTCTGCTTTTCTTGTTAAACATGTTTCCTAAAATTCACAACTCAAATATCTAGTGTAAAAGCACATGACACAGGAAATACAGCAATTAAACACATGATACCAAAACTAGCTAGATTGAGACGTAACACTAATGTTAATCCAAACACCAATAAAAACATTAGCATCACAAAATATCAAAAACTCAAACAGATAGGCATACGATATGCAATGCACAATATGTAATGCACATTCTCCCCCTTACTGCAAACTCTCAATATTTTTATGCAGTAAGCAAATGTATCTATGTCTCTCCCCAACGACCCGTCAGACATAAATGCAAATCTCAATTTCATTCAATGCTCCTCTAAATCAAAATTCAAATATCTCACTCCTCAAATCTTCAAATCTCTAACCTCTCTTCCCCTTTTTGTCACAAATGACAAAATGATAAACAAACTTTTCACATTAACATATATTCACTCAAAAATGCAGTCGTTAGCATGCATAAATATAATCAATGTGCAGTTAACCTTTCCACATATTTAGTTCAAGTTAACATGGAGTAAATTGTATAAGTGACTCATGTGTGTAAAGTGTCACTAATCCTTTGCTAGTAGGACTCCAAATCTTAATTTTGTGAGAAAGGACATGCTAAACATCATTGCCAATAAGTGTATTCATCTACTTATGAAAGCCAAACCATTTAAAGTACATTAGGACCTTTAAATAAAAGCTCATTTAGTATTGATATTTTATTTTCTTCCCCTGACTTTTTGCATATATATTTTTTTCATATTTTTCAATAATTTAAGCTCATACTTATTTTTCACATTTTAAGTGCAGACTCTTCTTCATTAAGCGACTAAAATGACCTATGTAACGAGCTTTAGGCTGGTTAATCCAAATCAGTTGACCATAGACACTAGGCTATGAGAAACCCTGCTGGCTTAATTGCTCAAGTCAAATAGGCTTCGAAGAAGAGCATAAGATATTCAGCCTTTTCCTTTATTATCTAAAATTTTTATCAGGGAAAAATATTGAGCTTAGGTCTAATAAATAAGGTCAATTCATGTTCAAAGTCACCCTACTAATATGTGACCGCCATCTCAAATTTCACACACATGGTAGAGTCCCACTAACAATATCATAGTGTTGTAGTGCAGATGGTACATGAAAACACATATACTAAGTACTCCATAAATAACCTAAGTCAGGAATGGAAACTATGTTATAGCTCATCGATTAAACCCATACATGATCACAACATACAAGTTCAAGAATGTTATATATCATGCAGTAGAAAAAATTTCCATCAATTTTTAATTTTTAATTTTTTTTTATTTTAAATTTTGTATTTGAAAAAGTCTTTCATGAATTTCATAATGTGTATTTTTCTTGAAAT
>CAIGRF010118208.1:0-10355 GCA_903798235.1 Fraxinus ornus | reverse complement strand
TTTTATAATATTATTAATAATATTAAATTATCATCTGATTTTTGTATAAACAAACTTTAAATCTGATTTTTGAAATGGTAACTTAAAAATTCTGGTTCTATGTACTTTCCACTTAATTTTATAATATTATTAATAATATTAAATTATCATCTGATTTTTGTATAAACAAACTTTAAATCTGATTTTTGAAATGGTAACTTAAAAATTCTGGTTCTATGTACTTTCCACTTAATTTTATAATATTATTAATAATATTAAATTATCATCTGATTTTTGTATAAACAAACTTTAAATCTGATTTTTGAAATGGTAACTTAAAAATTCTGGTTCTATGTACTTTCCACTTAATTTTATAATATTATTAATAATATTAAATTATCATCTGATTTTTGTATAAACAAACTTTAAATCTGATTTTTGAAATGGTAATTTAAAAAATCTGGTTCTATGTAATTTCCACAAATCTTAATTTCAAACCAACCTACTATACCATCGACTCCAGTAGTCCATGCACACACACACAAAAAAACAAAAACAAAAACAAAAACAAAAACAAAAAACAATTCCCATAATAAAACCCCTACCTATTACCTTAAATATAACAAACCCAGCTACAACCCATTACCGGCCCTATCTACATCATCCATTAATCTACCAAACCAAATCCCAAGCCTAGCTACTACAATCTCGAACCGCAGAACCAAGCCGTCATTGCCCAGTCAATCACCACAAACCAATGTCATCGACCAATCAAATTGAGCTAAATGTAATGAAAACCGCCTCTTCACCGACCGTATATAATTGCTGACCCACCACAATCTCATCTCTCCTCCCTAATACCCACCACCTGTTAGAATTAAGGGTCGGCAAACCCCGGTCGAACATGCTAAAATCGGCCAAACCGAACTAACCCCGACCAGATTGGGTCGGTTTTTTTGTTGTTTTTACACGGGTTGGGTGGATTGGTTGTGTAGACGGGTTGAGTTGGGTCGGGTTATGGTTTAACTCGTAAAAATCGAATAAACCCGCCCAACTCAACCAAACCCGACTATATTTACAAACTTTACAAGTGTTATGATATTGCTTGGACGAAATTAAGTCACTATGTTTCTTCACACAACCTCCAAGAGCTACAATATTCAGAAAAATCTAGATTAAAATGTCAATTCTTGTTGGGAAAATTTTGTGCAATAGTTAAAAAGTTTGAGGAAACCATACACAAATTATATACTACTAAGTAACTATATTTTATATACGTAAACGCTATACACGAGAAGTCTTGAATATGACACGAACTCTTAAAATAATATTAAAAGATTTGGATAGAATGCATTTTACGAAAAATAGTATAAACAAATACACATTCAACACAAAAACATTTGAATTGTCAAAAACATTTCTTGGCTTCATATAATTTAATATCAATCTATCCATGTAACATTTCCGGGCATAAAGTGCCAAAATAATTCAAATTTTTTGGTCATTGCAAGTATAGAGACCTAATATTATATAAGTCACGTGTCAATTACAAATCCGTCCAACCCGACCTGCCTACTTTAATCTTTGTTGACAAATTATCCCAAACCGACCAACCCAACCCAACTCAACCCTATCCGATCGATACTTGATTGGGTTGGTGTCAGCCTTTACACGAGTTGAGTTGGGTTAATTTATGATGAAACTGATTATGTTGGGTTGAGGAAAAATCGACCCAACCCAAGTCATGCCCACCCCTTAGAATCTTATTGCCAACATAAACCAATTAACAGAATTCATTGTACAAGCTGGTGTATATCCTGATTTTCAGGAATGGTGTACAAAATAGTTGGCCACCTGGCAAACCAATTCTAGAATGATCTTCGTATGTATTTGCTTGTATAGAATTGTTGTGTATATAAGCTATATGGAATGAAAATGCTCAGCAAAAATTTATTTATCAACATCCTTAGTTTCAAACTTGGTATCAGAGCCAACATAGCTAACACCGGCACAGGCAATCAATCCAGACCAACTGAGTCAAGCACGCTAGTCACAGCTACTGCCACAGTACTTCGAGTTTCCATCAACCACGTAATCCACTACCACCTATACACCTTCATCGGACAGCTCCATGATTTCGATCACCTCCATCAGACAGTTGAGGGACTTTTATTGGTTAGGCTTTTGTATTTTGATAAGGTTTATTTTTGCTTTACTTGATTACTTGTCTTTTATTTACGTGATTTTGTATTCGCGTAGCTTAGTTTTATTTCCAAGCTTTTAAAATAATAGAAAAAATGACTTTGAAAGATCTTAGAATGTGCTGCTTCATTATAGTTTGCAGGCTCCAGAATTACAGAATTACAAGTAGCATAGATATCTTGAAGTGATATTGTTCTCAACACTTCATTTTTTGAATCTTATTCAGCTTCAAGTTCAGCTTCTTCCATTTCTTCATCATCATTACCAGCATCTTCTGTTTGAGAAATCAGTCTTGGAATCTCAGACTTATTTACTGCATTTGATTCCCAATTCCATGTAGAACTTTCATCAAATCTGACATCCCTGTAGGAAACAACTCTGCTGGTTTGAGGATTATAAATCCTATAGCCCTTAGCATTATCATAGTATCGAACCAGAACTCCAGCCTCTGCTTTCTGACTTAGCTTATCTCTTTTGGCATCAGATATGTGCATATAGCACACACTTCCAAACACTCTCAAGTGAGATATATTTGGCTTAACTCCATACCAAGCCTCATAAGAAGTTAGTTTGTCCAAGGCTTTAGTAGGTATCCTATTTAGCAGATAAATTGAGGTATTCATAACCTCAGCCCAGAAAACTTTAGGCACATTTTTCTCCATCAATAAACATCCAGCCATCTCCATTGCAATCATGTTCTTTCTCTCACAAACTCCATTTTGCTGATGTGAGTAGGGAATTGTTAACTGATGTTTCATTTCCACTTCCTCACAAAAATTATTGAACTGATTGTTGGTATATTCTGTTCCATTATCAGTCCTAATAGCCTTGATTTTACAGTTGCTTTCATTCTCAACAAAACTCCTAAACGTTTGAAAAACTACAGGCACTTCTGATTTCATTCTGAGAAAATATACCCAACATATTCTGGTGAGATCATCAATGCATAGAATGAAATATCTACTGCCATTCAGGGTTGAAGTCTTCATAGGCCCACAGACATCAGAATGAACCAGTCGAAGTCTGGTTTAAGCTCTTCTAGATTGGTTTTGGGAGAAAAGAAGTATGTCTTGCTTTTCTTTTTGGCAGATTTCACAAACACGGGTAGCATAACTTATACTTGGCATATTTTCCACTAACTCATGTTCATTCAAATGCTTGAGTGAAGTGTAATTAACATGCCCAAAATCTTTTATGCCACAATTCAAACTTAATCATAGTGTTGGTAAAAGCTTGTAAGTTCATATTTTCCCACTCCAATGGAAAACTTCTATTCTTCATTTCAACTGTCATCAACTCCATATTGTTTTGGTCTAAAATTGTGCAACTATTATCCTTAAATACTAAGGTATAGCTCTTCTCAATTAATTGGCCAACACTTATCAAATTCTGATCAATATTTGGAACATATAAGACATCGAAAATGAACTTGTTACCTGTTGGAGTCTGAACTGAGACCTTGCCAATGCCTTTCACTGCACATACTCCCTATTTCCAACCTTTACTCTTGATCTGTAACTATCATTCATCTCCACAAAAATTTCTGCATTTGATGTCATACGATGAGTGCAGCCACTATCAAGCAACCATGTCTGAACCTTACTGCAGGCCGTGTGATTCAAGGCTGAAAAAATATGTTCTTCAGCTTGATCTTCAACAACCTTTGCCTGCTAAAGTTCCTTCTTTTCCTTCTGATTTTTATAGACTATTTTCATATGTCCAAATTGTTTACAGGACCTACATTGAACACCAGGTTTGAACCAACACCATTTAGGTGAGTGACATTTCCTTTTACAATGTGGACAATAAGGATACTTAGTATCCTTTCCAGAACCTTTGGCTTCCATTTCCTTCTTCTGATTTTGTAGCTTCTTTCTACCAAAATTTGTTTGAGTTCTCTGATTTCCCTTTGCAAACAGAGCATCCACAACTTGTTCTTCTTGCCTGAACAACCTCCTTTGTTCAGTGGCTTGAAGAGCATTCAGAAAATCGGCCAAGAAAATGCTAGCTAAATCTCTTGAATCTTCAAGTAAAGATATCTTGGATTCAAACTTTTCTGGTAAGCTAATCAATACCTTCTCTACTACCTCCTTGTCGGTAAATCATCTCCAAGTAATCTGATCTAATTTATCATCTTCATTAGCCTATCAGCAAACTCTTTAACCATTTCAGAATCCTTCTTTTTAGACTCTCAAATTCTCTCCTTCTTTCTTGGCAATCTCCTCACTGTGCTGCTTCAATTGGGCTATTGTAGGATTGGCTCTTAAAGGTGGTGGTTCTACTCCAGTTTCAGTGATTTCCCATAAGTCATAGGCCTTTAAATAAGCTTTCATTTTTGCAGACCAGAAGTCGTAATTCTCTCCTGTGAATGCTGAAGGTAGAGGAGCTGAAAACCCACTTGAAGCCATATCTCTTTCTCACTAAAATCACTCAGCTTTTTGTGAAGGGTTCTTACTAGTTTTCTCTCTTGTTTGCTGGTATTTTCTGGTTTCTTCAAAGACCTCAAGGGGGCTCTGATGCCATTGTTAGAGTGTAGAAGACAAAGAGGAGGAAAACTTACTTGAATTGTTCCACAAAAAATGGTAGTACACGGTTCCATACATATAGCCATACATTGATACAAAATAAAATGATTTTCTACCTACTACCACTACACTTTGCTTGTCTATTACAACAACTTGTGATCAAACCAAACTAGCCTAACTAACTATCATAACATAAGCTAGACAATGATAAAAAAAAACGTCTGACAAGTCAAGAACCAAAAATACAACTTAGTAACAACAAAAGTGTCACACTTAAATTCATCATTTAAAAGTTCTACATTTCGTAGGTGATATGTGAAGGCTTTAGTTAGAGGATGCCCTCTGCAAACGTGTAACTGTCACTCGTGATGAAATAATCACCAAATGCTTAGACCCAGAAACTAAGGCTGGCAGCATATGCTTTTGCCAAAATTGTCTACTCAAGGCTATTTCACCGGTAAATTTCATTTTTATACTTGAAGGAGATGTTCATTAGTTGACGTACATTCATGATCCAACATACGGTGGCTTCTTAATCTATCTGTTTTTGAGTTTTATTAGATCCCTTAGTTGTTTTGTATGATTGCTTATGTTGAACAAGAAGATTTTACTGTTACTCATCATTTCATTGAATGTGGGTGTTTTTTTGGTGCATTTTGAAGTTGGTTCCAACTATTGCATCCTAAAAATAAAAAATAAAAAATAAAATAAACAAAAAAAAAAAAAGGAAAAGATAATTTCAGATCTTGATAACCTACCAGAAAGATTTACTCACCCTATTTATCTATCAATAGACCATCATATGTGGTGATAAGTTAGACTCAATATCATTGAATATGGTAATCATAGAGGAAATTAAAATTCTTGTTTCTTTTGGGGTGTTATCAAATCACATAAAGCCTAACATACATTTTAATGTCTTTGCCATATCGAATTAAAAATCTAGATAATATAAAAAAAATGTTTACTTTTAGATGTTATAATTTGCTCTTGGAAAAAAAACAATTTTTATAATTGATTATCTAGAAATAGCAACGGGACAAAGGGGGCTGGGTAACTCGCCTCTCCAAGATTTTCGAATGTGCGGGATGAGGACGACTTAGACAAGTAGGAATGGACGCGATCTGGTTCGATCGGATCCCTTTGATTTGAAGTAAGTATCAGTGAAAATTTTAAAAAATGAACTATTGGTTCCATATTCAACTATAAAACCAAATTGGAACAGAATCAATTATTCGGTCTGATTCGGTTCTTTATATTGAAAAATTATAAAAATAAAATATGAAATTAGTAGTCAAATTCAAAATAAACAAATATAGAATATGAAATCATTTTAGACAAATATAGATTATATGTTGTAACTTAATTATTGTCAATAACGTGATTCTTGATTATCGGCCACTACGAAAATGAGAAGAAATTTGAATGTTTACAAAAGATTGAATTAAAGAAAATACTATCTATTGAGGTTGCATTAAAATTATGAATTTGTAAAATTATTTAATTTTGAGTTTTGATTGTCCATTGGGGTTTACTGCAACGAAAAGAAGAATAAATATATGGAAAGTAGGATTTTGGCATGAGATAATTCTAGGATTTAGCGCTCAAAGATCTGGTGCATTTGGGTGCAATGCACCAGCAAAAAGAGAAATTTGGACGAACAAAATCTCACTATTTATTTGTTCTCATGACACTACAAAAAATTGGATCGAAACAAGCTGATTCTCTATTTTATGGTTCCAAAATCGACTCATTTTGTACAGGAATCGAAATTGGAATCAGAATCAGTGCCGAACTGATCTGTTCTATTCCATTTCGAGGAAAAATGTCCACTCATATAGGCAATGACTAACATATTTAGTGTGCCAATTACTTATTTGTTTTCTAATATTATTTTCTAATTTTAAAATATTATTAAAATATGCCAAAGGAGCATGAGAATTCGGGATATGGTATTTTCCTATCCCTACGATTACCCCGAATCCATCCAGAACAAGAAGTTATTAGCTATATCTCCAAGCAAGTTCGATGAACTTCCAGGCTACAATTTTCTTTGATCAACTTGTAGAATGTAACCATTTAGAAAATGACAACATATATATGCAATTCTATTATTTGTTTTGTATTCTTGGAATCTTTATAGATATTAAAGACTTCTGGATGACGATAGCAATGGCAAGGTGTACCAAAAAACAAGCACAAACTGATGAAATTAAGGATTAATTTGACGTTAACATAGTATCATAGTAGACGTTGAAGTCTATATAAATAAAAGATCACTATTGCGATATTTAGCTGGAAATATTTTCTTAATCTATTTAAATCTTTATTCTAGCTGGATTTTGTAGTTTACTTGCTTGAATGTGTACTTGATTGCGTTTGGTGGTGACGAGTTTTTTGAATATCGAATTAATAAGTGTGTAAAGGAACTGCGTTTACGTGATTTGGGTGGGATCCACACGTATTGGGTACGAAATAAAAAAGGAGAGCAAGTGAAGAAGAAGAAACAAATGAAGTAGACTAGTTACCAATACTTTAGAAAGTTTAAAAGAAAATGATATGTAAATGCACCACAAGTTCTGAGTAATTGAGTTTTTGATAAATTTATCTTTTGCGTTCGATTTTCAATCTTTTATTCTTTTATTATTAAACTTTTAAACTAGAGATGTCAATGGAGTCAGATCTAAAACGGCACTATATTCTCACTCTCTCTCTCTCCTGGGAGATTTTCAAGAGGTGAGGCAGGGCAAGGATGTGACCTTTTTCAATCTCTATTCGTGACCATTCTTAATTGGCCGATTGAACCTTCATTTTCATAGAGGATTTTCGAGGAAACTTATAGCAAATACCCAAGTCTTTATGATTTTTGGCAACCTTTTTATTAGAGGACAAATGAACATTTTCTTAATTTATATCAGAAATGGCATCCTTTACTATTTTAATTTTTTTTTTAATTTTTTTTTTATTTTTTACACTCGTAATTTCAAAAATCCGGTTTGTGTATTTCTTTCACTAAAGCCATCTAGGATAAGCATTTACGCAGAACATTAAATAAAAGTAAGTTTTGATGGTTAAAAAACTATATTTTGTTGAAAACGAAAAATGATATCAGATTTCTTTGATATCAATTTGTTGAAAAAAATACGAAATTATAGGTACAATATGAAATAAAGATCACAAAAACACAAGAACAACGAAATTTGCAAAGAATGGAGATTTTATTATAAAATAAATAAAAACTATAAATATTTTGTGTTTATAATTTGTCTACCTTAATCTAAAATACAGCGAACAAATAAAAATGTATAGGAGACGTCCAAAACCCTAAAAATAGAGTTATAGATGAAATAAAATGCGTCAAAATGCGAAACCAAATTGGATCTGGATAATTCCGCCACTCTAGCACCGGGCCAATGCCAATCAAGTGGTGCTCTGTCACTCGACCGTAAGGCGGGCACCAAGTTTCTATTGAAAATATTGATGACGTTGCCCAAGCTCCAAGCTAGCGAAATTGCGGTGACTTTTTTCCCATGTCCATATTTTGACATTTTCAAGTCTAACACAAAACTGCCAATTGGAATTCCAAATAGAAATTCAACTAGAATTCGCCAATAGACTTCGAATAGGATTCCAAAAACATTCCACATAGAATTTCTCTTAACATGCACTTTAATTAGAATTCTCAAATATTTTAAGCAAAGAATTCGGATTATATCCCAATTATAACAATCTCCAACTTAACAAACTCTTCGTCATACATAATTACTCCACTTTTAACCATAATGCAGCGGCTAACTTCTTCTTCAAAACATCCGACGAATACTATTTGAAAGATGAAAATGTATTGAGATAGGGCATTTCGATTCCTCCGTTGTTTCCCCTCTGGAGTCCAAGTTACAAGCATCTGGTCAAATCCCAACAATGTGTCGTCCAAATCCATTTGAGCGAGTACTGCTCACATCTTTACTTGCTACGAAGAAAATCTTGTATTGCAATCTAATAGTTGAATATCGTTCTTCAAAGTTGTCATCACGAAAGATCAGGTTGAGCTCTTAACTTGATCAAAACCTCGATCTCCCAAGAGTTTCCAAGCCTTTGGCTCTGATACCTGTTTGTTGAAAACGAAGATGATATTAGATTCCTTTGGTACCAATTTGGTGAAGAAAGTACGAGATTATAGGTACAATACGAGATAAAAGATCACAAACATACAAAAACAATGTAATTTTCAGAGAATGTAGATTTATTATAATATGGAGAAAGAATACAAAGACTTTGTGTTTATAATTTGTTTAACTTAATCTAAAATACAAGGAAGAGCTAAATATATATAGTGGACGTCCAAAACCCCCCTAAAAATAAAGATATAGATGAAATAGAATGCTAAAACGCGTTAAAAATGCTAAACTAGACTTAACCCAGATAAGCTTTGCTACTTGAGCGTCAGGGGGCGCCAAGTCTCTATTGAAACTATTGATGATGACGCTTGAGTGCTAAGCTAGCGGCCAACTAGCGACATTGTGGCGACTTTTCTCCCTAGTCCATATCTTGACCTCTTTAAATTTAACACAAATTCAAACTCTCGATTGGGTTTTCAAATGGAACTTCAATTAAAACTTGCCAAATTGATTTCGAATAGGATTCCAAAAAATTCCGAATAAAATTCCTCTTAACGTGCACTTTAATTAGAATTCTCAAATATCTTCAACAATGAATTCGAGTTACACCCAAATTCTAACATATTTGATAATTATATTTGACAAATAAATAACTTGTAAGTAAATCAAGTATAATTAAAAATGGTTGCATACTACAATTTAACAAATACCCAATAAATTGAGAGATTTACTTAAAAGAGTGGATTTGTATATTATAATATTTGTCCAAGCCATAGGCCCGTAGGAGTTCATTAATAGCTCAAACTATGTTCATTTTGTAATGACTACAAGCACAATTACATACCGTCAATTCCTTTGAGCTTCATTTTTGCAAAATTATCTTTGATGTTAACCAAAAGCTCTATCAGGAGATTTACAATCTCGAACTGGGAATGCACGAGAGATGAACACGATCAAAACCTTCGAATTAACTTAAAAAAGTTAAGCGACTTGTTCTCGCAACCTTTCCGTTGCTTAAGTTTAAAAATAAAATGGGTTGTAGACCTTGAAGCATGACATTCTGATCGTGTGTCAATTATGACTTTTAGTAAAGCTTCCTATAGATGGTGCAATGATGCTATCAAAATCATACTTAAATATACTAGATCTCAAATTGGGAATTCACAAGAGATGAGCACGATCAGAACCTTCGAATTACTTGTAAAAAGGCTAAGGATTAGGGCACCTGCATAACAATAGAATAACAAAATAGGTCTGGACTTCTAATAATCTCAAAACTTTAATTGTGGTTAGGACGTAAAAATTATAATGGATTGGAACTCCTTGTGCGAGGAACCTTGAGCTCTAGTGGTGATTGGATCAAGGCTACAAGGACACACTTGGTTAAAAGCATACCCCTCTTTGAAAGATATGGCATCGTCAAAATCTCAAACAAATCACTCTTTTGTATAGAATCTATCGACGATAAAGGATGAAGGAAAGCTTAAATCTAATTCTACTCAATTTCAACCAAAGTCATTCTTTGATAAAT
>CAIGRF010118193.1:0-16193 GCA_903798235.1 Fraxinus ornus | reverse complement strand
TGAACTTGTTCTTGGTGTTGAGTGCTCGGGTCATGGCCTTCTGCCATTTTGGAAAATTATCTCCTGTAAGGAGACCAGAAAAGAGAATGAGGCTGGGGGAATTTGAGGGATGGAGGAGATATGGAGAAAGGATATTGGAGGAGAAAGAAGAAGCCATGGAGGTCTCTGATGGAGTAGAGATCGTTTCTTGCTCTGATACCATATTAGAAATGATGTAGAAGAAAGAATGATTTTATTTCTATTATTTGATAATAATTACAGTGACACGGAGCTGATTAAATAGGTACAAGAAGTTAGGCTAAGTATGGAAAAAATATATGCAAGGGAATAATTTACAAATCAATGACTATTCCTAGAATTATGCAAGATGGAATCCTGTGAGTGAGCCTTTGAATGAGCTAGTGATGATTCCTTGGCTAATATCTTGTAATTTGATTGTGTTAAGAGTCTGCTTGGGTCAAATTTTATTCTAAGTCAAAGTTAAACAATAAATATCAATAACATCTTTCATGGGTCCCACATGAGACTAAGAAACATTGCTACTGTCCGCCTTTCTGCTCAAGAATCCCAGCCAATAACAAGTCCACTCTAGATTATAAGTAAAGTGTACCCATGAAATTGTTCGAATGTGACTGATAAGGTGGACGAAAGTAAACAATAGAGGCTACCAAATGATGGTGCACTAACAAAATTCAGATAAAAAAAAGATGGATTACAGCATACCATCACAAATCTTGTTATATGTGTACCCAAGACCTCGTGAAAAAAGATAACTTAAAAAAAAATACCAATGGGGTATCCACCATCAATTCTTTGCATTTTCACTTTTCAAACACACCATCATAGCTTCTAACTGGGGTACCCCCACCTTCTGAACATGCTTTACAAAAGGCACATTTTTCAGTTTCCCACTGAATAACTACCAGAGACAGACAGATACCTGCTCAGAGCAGTAGCTAAATTACCCTCTGTTTGTCTTCCATTAAAGCGAGTTTCTTTGGGGGAAAATAAGTGTTGGAATAAAGATTTTTTTTGGAGAACATGTAGTTAAAATTAGGAAATAGTTTTGAATTTAAGTGCAAAATATTTATTGTGTGAATATGTAGTTGAAAATCAGAAACCAAGCCGCCACCTTCCCACGCTGTGAAACTCTTCATTTAAAACCTTAACATGATTTGTAAACATAATTTTAACTTTTTTTCGTCGTTAAACTCATCCAGTGTAAAAAAAAAAAACCCCCATTTAATATTTATTCACTTAAATTTAGAGCTTCAGCGTCAGAATTTACTAGTAGACTGGATTGTGTAGAAATGATTAGTATTAAGGAAAAATATATTCTGAGCCTGCAAGCAGATGTTGATTAGTGGACATATTCATAGAAGAATACTCGAGTACGAGCTGAAAAGGCTATGAAGCCCTGAATTCCATGTTCAAGTCATTCATTCATTGTTGTGTTGAATTGTTTATTGAGAAGTATGGCATCCCATCAAGCCAAGTTTGACTAACCTTAAAAGTAACTTTAAAAGTTAGGAGTATATTTTTGTACACATGTTAAAATAATTAACCTCTAAAAGCATTTCCAATCGTGATGTAAAATATATCTAAATTGTAATTTAGATCTCCTAAGTAGTCGAAAACCTTTTCGATAGAGAGATGTAGAGGAAATGTAAATTGCATTTTTTGGCAAAAAATGTTAAGAAAATATATAATTTTACATACTTTTTACATTCACAAGAAGCAAAAAATGGATTTAGATCATTTTATTGGAGCAAAATTTGAATTTAAATCCATCGAGATGTAAACGAGGATGCAAAAGTGATTTAGGAGATATCAATTTACATCCAATTTGCATGAGATGCTCTAAGCTTAGTCACACATTTACACACCCTTTAAGCTCGTATGGTGTTGAAATGAACTAAATCGTGAAACAAATAACAACTCATTCATCGCCATGTTTAATGTCATAACTCTAATTTATTTACGCATCTAGCGTCCTGCACGAATAACCATTTTGCCAAACACAGTATTAGAAAAAAACAAATATGTATTATTATCATATGACTTCAGTAATTTTTCCCCATTCAATTTGGTTTCCATTTGTTTCTTGGTAACAAGGAGAAAACTTCCTAATATGTCTCCAGAAACAAAGGAATCATGCCAGGTTGATGGTCCCATACCCATGAGAAAGGTTTAGATATCATCACCAAGAAAACTATCACAGTTGCGGATAAATATCGACACTTCAGTATCCTTTTTCTCAAAAGGTATGATAGCACGCACTCGAATCATACGTCTCTTATTAAAAATAGACTTGCATCATGCACAAAAGTAAAAATCACAGAAATTCAACAGAACACACACAATATGTGGGTCCTGCACATTTTTTTAAATACACGGTGGAACCATCATTGTGAGTATTTTGTTGAATTTTTGTACGAGCGGAATTCTCCTTTAAAAAATATCTAGATACTCAAATCTTAAATTTATTGAGAAAGAGTGTAGGTAGATGTAGGTATTCTTAGTGCCTATAGTGCACGCGCCTACTAATTATTGGTACATGCCTTGAATTAAGAGAGAATGCTCTCGAGTATGTGGTGAAAAGGCCATTAAGAATTGCTCTAGCGTAAACAAAAAGATTTGAGCCCATTTTCTGAATTCCATGCTCAAATCGGCCATCATCGCCAATAGTTTTTTTTTTATTACTTTTTCGACCCCCTTTTATAGCATTATATTTATTTCAGTTCATTTGATTGAAAACGATGTAAACAAATTATTTCTAGTAAAAGCATTTTAGAAATGTGATGCATGGTGAAAGTCGAGGATGTGCTATTTAACACATGGTTAACAGATTTTTGGACACATTCCATCCAAAGGTCGTTGTGGCTTGCGTTGAATATCTATTCAAAGGTTAGGGATGGCGGCACCAAAAAATAAAGGTTGATGGTCAATTTGTACTTTCTTACAATAATAGTCACTTAAATTTTGAGTGGTTGCTCAATTGGTCAGACCTTGAGTTTGCTCCCCAATGATCACCAATTAACTATATGACACCGTCAATTGTCTACGTATCACCAAATCACACTATTTCTTACGCCAAATTAACATAACTTAGAAGTTAGAAATTGATGATTAAAACGTTCAAATGAGAAATTGTAATGTCGACTTTAGTTTTGATAGTTGACACTATGACTTTAGAACAAGGTGCGAACCTTGCTCACTGGTTGTGACTTAATAAATGCTCGGTCAAAATTTAAGTTGTCACGTTGAAATTCTCTACGGAAGCATCCAACTTATGTAGAGCACTAATGATCATGTCTCAAGATTTAATACCACGTGGATATAGGATCATTCCATATTTAAGTTCGAATGTCATTCATACTCCACGAGCCGTTGAATAGATCGAGTTATAAAGATGAGTTTCCTATCCCCTCATGACTAAGATAAGTTATCTAGTGATGACGTGAAAATTAAATAATCTAAGCTATTCTCGTTCGAATTTTTTATATTACTCGGCTTTTCGTGGACAATCTGAATGCACAATTACGATGTGAATAATAGTGTGACCTTAATGAATAAATTTTCATGTTTTAATCCAAACTAATATTTCTGGTTCTACATTATAATTATATTTTTCTGTACATAAACTATTTATGCACGTGATAATTTAACAAATTTAAACAGCAAGTAAAAAAAAAAAAAAAAACACTTAAAACGTATTGGGACTTAAATGTCCATTCGGACTTAAATGCCCGCAGAATGGACTGGCCACAAAACGATATGTTCTGGGCCTCGGCCAAGCCCAATATGGCCTAAAGGCTAGAATCAACACCTACGCGATCGCATCACCAAGTCAAATCCTCACACCTACCACAAAAACCAACTTCAAAAATCAAAATGCAAAATCAAAAACAAAATTCGAGATGGTGGAACATATTTCAATTTGATTCATTCGTTTGATTAGAAGAGTGGAATCTAAATGAAAAGAAAATTAATTTTAGCGAATTAAACTGTCTATAATTATTTTTCTGAGAATTGTTAATTAATTATATTTGATTGATATAATTTTTCACCTGAAAAATGTCGAAATTTTGGATCTTTTGATATTTATTTGACTTTATTTTTCATGAAAATTATTCATTAAAGAGATTTTTTTTATTTATTTTTTATTTATTTATTTTTATACCGTTGTTCATAAAATTTTGTTTTCATTTGGGGAAAAAAAAAAAAAAAGAAAGAAAAGAAAGAAGGAAGGAAGCTGGAAACAATTTTCCCACCAAATTGTGGGAAAATCAATTCCACAAAATCATCAAAAAGGTAAGCCAAACCAAAAAAATGAATTCCAAATAAAATTTAGTGCATCAAACCAAGTCAAAAGTGGAAGGCGGAATTCCTTTTCCATTTTCCATGGAAAATTTTGTTGGATTTGGTTTTCAGATCTGATTTCATATTTGAAATGGGGTTGTAGTCCCTAGCGGTTGAAAAAGGAGGCGGTGGGGGCGACGGGTAGATGGTGGTAAAAGGTGACGGCTGCAAGTGCGGTGGTAGCTATCGGATTGCTTCAAATACTTGGCAACAGATTGCTTGGATTTAGCTACCGTGGAGGTTATATCGGAGACTCGAGATGAAGGACTCACCGGTAACTCGTCTCCTGACTCACTTTTCTCTGACTTCGGATGGCGGCGGCCATGAATGGTGGTGGTGGTGGTGGGTTTTGGAAGGTTTTCTCCTTTCATTTAGAAAAACAGTATCATCTATATACATCTTACTGATAAGGGAATCCTATGTCATACATGTCTTACTCATCATATAAATTTAACAGACCTCTAAATTTTTTGGCTGCATCTAGATCCTTGGACGTATTCAAAAAGTGCAGTACGCCCAAAATTATTATAGAAATTTGGATGAAATCTTTGATATAGTTTTGGAAATTAAGATATTAATGTAGTTGGGTGTGTTAAGTGAATATACAAACAATTAAATAAATCCATTCCTAGATCACTCTCCATAATTTGATTTGAAATCGGATTGGTGTGTCAATTACCATAATGTTGCAGAAAAGTGATTTTACAGTACAATATACGCAAAAATAAATAAATAAAATAAAAATGGACTTAGTCAAAGTAGGTGCCATGTCAAAGTTTGAATCACGCGTTTTCCAATTTTGAATATTCTAAGTTTTAATCTGATATATTTGCATGTTCGAATCACAATTTTTCCAAATTTTGATAAACACAATCCTGTTTATCAAAGAAAAAGTAGAAGCCTGTCAAAGAATAGTTGGCGTATGTGTAGCAGTTTTTTTTTTTTTTTTTGTTATTTGATCATTAACTCAGATGTCATGATTTCATGTAGCCTGTCTGAGCTTAAAATGTTCTTGCATATGGTCTGCTTGCTTTCACTGACGGTAGCACTCCCCTCAAATGCCGCCACCTCCTCTAAGCCTGGCTGCGAAAGTACATGTGGAAATCTACAAGTTCCATATCCATTCGGAATTGCATCCGGAATTGGAATCCCATCGAATTGTTCCATGAGCTCAGAATTTAATATTTACTGCAATACTACTTCCAACCCTCCAAAGGCCTACCTTCCCCGTGCTGCTCATCCCTTTGAGGTTGTAAATATTTCAGAAACTAAAATTTATGTTAAGAACCGGGAGATACAGCATACTTTGGCATGTTATGACAGAGAACGCTTAGTAAGCTTTGGTTATGGTCCAATAGAATTTGACTACTTTTCTAGTACTCCATATACCTTGTCTGATGCAAATCAACTCACCGCCTTTGGTTGTGATGACTTGGCTATTGGACAGCATTTAATGAACGATCGGAACATGTCTAGTACCTATGGTGCAGGTGCTTCTTGTCTTATCTACTGTGCGAGCAAAGAAGGTATGGGATCTTGTCCTGGCAATGGTTGTTGCCAGACCTCCATGGTCAAGGGTTATAAATTTATGATGACTCGCCTAATCAACATGGAGCCTAATTTGCAGCGTGGCAGATTTTTCCCATGCAGCTTTCTAACCCTTGGAATGATGAACATAACTGGTTTCACTTTCCGTTTATCTGACCTCAATGATTCAGCATTTCTAAATAAGTATCCAGCATTAACGGATATACCCTTAGTCTTGGACTGGACGATTGGATCCCAAAATTGCTCAGAAATGCGGAGTTCTAGTAGTTATGCATGCAAAGAGAATAGTAATTGTGTTGATTCTGATGCTGGTGTTCAAGGATATCATTGTAAGTGCATGGAAGGATACGATGGCACCCCTTACCTTAGTCCTGGATGCCTTGGTTAGTTTTACTATTACTACTCTTGTTTAATTAAAATCGTATTTATTGTGCTCGGTGTAACCAATCTAACAAGAGCAATGCTATTCATCCCCACTAGGGATACAAACGCAATTTAGGTGGCGTTAATGTGACATTAAATGATAGATGAAATTAAATAAATCATTTAATTTCACATTTCATTTAACCTTTTACTTAGAGCCATTTAGACTGTGTTTGTAACTTCACTGAAGATGAATAACATTACTCATCTAACAATCGTTTGTTGTGATGCTTGATATGGTGCCAGATATTAATGAATGTCGTGATTCTCCTTTTCCATGCGACTCAAATGGGATATGCGTCAATATACCAGGATCCTATAATTGTTCATGTCGCAATGGTTATTATGGCGATGGAACGAGAGAAGGTACCGGTTGTATTCGGACGCCAAGATCCAATAGCAAAGTGGCAATAGGTAATTTTCAATTTCTTTTTATGCATGTTAAATCTTCAATTTAATTGGGGTTTAGTGCTTCTCTCTAGAGGGAGGGATTCCAAATCCATCAAATTCTTTGGATAACATATTGCAAAATGATTAATCGTGTGTGTGTGTCTATATATATATAGAAACACATTATCTTTATGTTTGGCACTTTAGCTTCGCTTGAGAAGAATTTATAAACGATTTAATAAATAAATAGAAATTTGTGGTGGATAGTATTAGTGGATCTATTGAAATGTGTTAACTGATTTATAATTATTTTTCAAACGGAGGCCTAATTACGTCATGACTTTTCAGATAGATTGATGTGCACTTTTTTTGTCGTATCTGTTAGGATATAGTTATCCATAAATAAAAACTTCCGTACTAATTGAAATATTTAGCATTAATGTTGATTTAATTACAAACTACTTGAAAATTGTTAATCATGTTAATATCATGTTTTAAAACTTCAGGGGCAAGCTTGGGTGCAGGAATGGGCTTTCTACTACTATTATTCGCTTGTTTTTGGTTGCTCAAATTTCTAAAAAAGAGGAAGAACAAAAAGCAGAAAGAAAATTTTTTCAAACGAAATGGTGGCCTTTTATTGCAGCAACAAATATCAAAACATGAAGATATACTTGAGAAAACAAGACTTTTTACTGCTAGAGACTTGGATATGGCCACTGATCACTTCAATAAAAGCCGAATACTTGGCCAAGGAGGGCAAGGGACAGTTTATAAAGGTATGTTATCTGATGGAAAACTTGTAGCAGTAAAGAAATCTAAGTTGGTAGATGAAAACCAAGTGGAGCAGTTCATTAACGAGGTTGTCATACTCTCAGAAATCAATCAAAGGAATGTAGTAAAGCTATTAGGATGCTGTTTAGAAACAGAAGTTCCTTTGCTAGTTTATGAGTTCATTCCAAATGGAACCCTTTTCAATCTTATCCATGATGATAGTGCTGAGTTCCCATTTTCATGGAACATGCGCTTGAAAATTGCAGTAGAAGTAGCAGGAGCACTTGCCTATCTCCACTATACAACTTCCGTTCCAATCTATCACAGAGACATTAAGTCTAGCAACATACTTTTGGATGAAAAGTATGTAGCAAAAGTTTCAGATTTTGGAACTTCAAGATCAATTGAAGTGGATAAAACTCATCTAACTACCCTAGTGAAAGGGACATTCGGATATCTTGATCCTGAGTACTTCCAATCAAGTCAGTTTACAGAGAAGAGTGATGTTTATAGTTATGGAGTGGTTCTTGTCGAGCTTTTGACGGGAAAAAGACCAATATCTTCAGATGGAACAGAAGAGGAAAGGAGTTTAGCTACTAGATTTTTGTTGTGCATGGAAAGAAACGATCTTGAAGCAATTCTCGACGCCCAAGTTTTAGAGCAAGGTAAAAGAGTAGAATTGACCGCTGTTGCAAAAGTTGCACAAAGGTGCTTAAATTTGAATGGGAAAAACAGGCCAACTATGAAAGAAGTAGCCATGGAGATGGAGAGTATTAGAATGTCTCAAACACACTCGACTGCTTTGGAAACTAAATATCAGGGTGTACAACTGCACAAGTCCAAATCAATACTGATTTCGGATGATGACTACACATGGACAAATACTAGTCACAATACCATTCAATCATCAGACACTTTTCCCCTAAAGACTCGCACTGCTTGATTCCATTCAATGGTTTCTAAACAGTTTCCTCATTTGTAGCAACTATCCATTTTTGTAATTGTTTGTTTAAGATTCTAATAACATTCTCTAGTAATTTCACATATCAAATAGTTCCACATATTCTCTATAACATTTTGATAATACAATTTGGGCTCTTTTTCTCTCTTCAATATCTTTGAGATGTAGCAGCAAGAAGCATCTGATAAATTAAATATGCTACAAGTTTTCAACAGTTATTGAAAGAATTAATTTGGCCTAGCGTGTCATGCTAAGTTCATGTACCATAATAAAGATGAATTCGACTTGCCAATTATTGATAGCACAATTATGAGCCATCGATGTAGTGCTATAAACATTATTCTTGGCTTTTTTACTTCTTACAAACAGCAATAAGAAAGATATATAAAANACTTATTCTAAATTTTTAATATTTGGCAAGTGCAAATTCAAAGGGGTAATGCTATTTTGCCCAAGTTGGTTGACAAAGGGGAGTGCCCAAATGATGTGGCACCCCCCTATTGGAGGGAATCTGTGGCCCAGGCACTCCCCTTTTGTCAACCAACTTGGGCATTGTAGCATGATTCAATTCAAAGATGGTGCTTGTTCTTATATGCCGCTTCTAATATATCGAAAATAAGGATCCGATTTTTTTTATTTTTTTTTAAATTTTTAACTCGTGACTCTTTTTTTAGTCTAACATTTGGAATTAATGATTTCCCCATTTGACTCTCTACAATCCATAAAATTAACTAAATTCTTGGAATAAAAATTAGAATTTGTAGAGTTTAAAATGTAGTGAATAAACGATTATTACAACTACAATGCGGAAAAATAAACTCTCAAAATGTAAAATTGAACCAATAGACTCAAAGCTTCTTCAACACCACTAATGGAGTGTCAAATGACGTTGAACTCAAATTTTTACCTCACCGGATCATGCACCTCGTCCACTAGAATAACAATGGATATACCAAGAAATGAATCAGCCGGAAGCCACCAAGAATTTCGTCGGAGATATGAACTTCTCCCACTTGGTTAGGCTTTCTCTCTTTTGTTATGCCAAGTCCAAGTGAAGGAGTTTTGTAATCATAGAGCAAAAAAAACTATTTGAATTCAAATTCAAATATTGTACTATGAAAGAGACATGACTAGTAGAGTAACTAACCACAAAATTAAATTCAACCATTGGATTTAATCTATGGTCTATAATACATATCAACTAGTACAATTCTTTCAAAGTGCTCAAGACAAATACTCATGTGCCAAGTGGATTTAAGTGATTCACCTCACATAATTTGATTGATTTGTTAAAATTGTTTATCAGACATTGGCAAAGGTTGATAAATATCAGGCAACCAATGAAAGAACAAATTGTACAAAAATCCAATTGTTCCATCAAACCAACCACAACTAGAACTCTCTCAAATCATCATGTTAGATCAAAAACTCATCCACTACTGTTGGTGACCAACAGAAATGGATTGGCCTTGGCTGGCTATGGCTAGTCCAAGCCTTGATCTCGAGTGTTGCCTGGTGATCATTCTCGTGATCTCGGGATGAGCCGCCGATCCACCGGTAATATTTTTCTCAAACTCTCGCTTGACTTTCTTGACTTGGCTGTGAATCGGATGATCATAGCCTTTCTTATTTTCTTGTTCCTCCATTCGCATAGTTGTTAAATGCAGCAGCAGAACAAAGACCCTATTCGTCACGGATTTTGCCCTTCCAAGCTTCCACACCGTCCCGAATCCTCCCTCAAGTATGTATTCAAATTTGTGTGTATAAATAGGTGGGTGGACAGAACAGAAAGTTGGTGGGTATGTATAGTTTGGATTGGACTGGCTTGAGACAACAATTTTGACCGTTCTAAGAAAATTCGACGTGTACTAAGTTAAAGTCTGTCTGAGATGTTCAATTTGTCAATTGAATGGAGAATTTGATTTAATAAGAATTACTCAAATTAGAGAATAACGCGGTGTGGATCCTTTCGTTTTGACCGCAAACCAAATGATGGAGTGCTTTGAATTTGAATTGAATTAATTAAGGTAGGTAGGTGCGTGTGTACACTTAGTTATTCCATTAAAACTAGGTGGTCGGTCTTAAATCATTTTATTCAGATGTTAACGTTTCAACGGTTAATCTAATGTCTTCCATTAAAATGAACGTCCCGTGCACATGTTTTTAGGTTATGAAACCCGGGGCGCCCAAAGCGAAAGGTTCGTGATCCAAGTGCAATTTACCCTTATTTTGAAGAGAAATGCTAGACGTACAACTTTATTTGACATTTTTTTCACAATCCCTCACATGGGAGTGGAGCCCCACCCCCATGTGAAAAAAACATTTAGCTTTATTCTATTTTGAAATCAAATCAAATTCTTTATTTTTTTTTTCATTAAACTAATGTCTTCCATTAAAATGAAATTCCGGTGCACAATAGAATTGTAATGAAAAAATATTTACAAGTGAAAATCGTACTTCCATCTCCTCTAATCTCTCTTTTTGATGATTATAATAAAATTTAAGGACGACCCCCCACACCCCTGGTGATATGATCCGAGGTACGCCACAATTTATCAAGAATCCAAGGCATGTTGGAGAGAGAATAGAGCCAGGTTCAAGACTTCAAAGAGTTGATAAAGCCGGTCATTTACATGTTCGAGCAATGGAGTCCATAATATTGAAGAAAACAAGTCAATGATCAAGTAACATGTTGTGGACGAAAGTTGGAACGGGTTGGAAAACACACGAGTTTTCAGTCTCAATTTGAGACCTACTTTTGGCATAGAATACTTTTAAATCTNTTTTCTAATTTTAGTTTACTAATTTAAAGTAAATAAATATTTATATTTTTCTTAATTAAATTTATTATTGTAATTTATTTTACAACTTCAAAAACTAATAATTAATATGTAACAAATAATTTGATTTGTTAATGGAAATAATGAAATAAAATATTTATTAATTGAAATTCAAGTTTACCTTATCCCACATCGAATGTCAATAGAAAATTAGAAGTGGGTCTCTCCTTTAAAAAGGAATATCATGATAGTAAAAGCCACTATTGGGCTTGCTAGGAAAAATATGTGGGCCTCAAATTAGTTCAAATTTTTTCTCTAATTTTTATTAATTTCGAATCGGATTATCGGATCGGATATCCAATAACATTGCAAATCGGATATGAATTTAGCAATTAAATATCCGTTGAATTATTGGATCGGATCAGATAAATTTTCTTATCGGATCGGATATAGGCAGATCCGATCCATATCCGATCAATTGACAGCCCTATGTTTAACGCATCTCTGTTATCGTTGAATTTTTTGGTTCATTTTGTTGGGTTCAAATCCAAAATCGAATTTAATTGACATTCTTGGGTTACTCATCAATCTAGTTGTGGGTTGCGTAGTGTTCGTTACTACGTGATTCTCATCACCTGGAAGCTGGAATGGGGCATCTGCCCCCTTTTTAACCCTAACAGCGATTTCAAGATCAGTTCTACAAAGTGATAAAATTATAATCGACAATAATTAAATTTCATAATTTAAGACATTTCACACTTAGACCAACACAACCTTCTCTTTTTTATAAACCAATAATTAGAGGTGACAATTGGCCGAGCCAAGCTGGCTCGTTAGAGGAGTCCCATTTTGGGCGAACTCGGCTCATGCCCGGAACTCTCCCAAAATGGGTACTCGGCGAGCCCGAGCCCGAGCCCGAGCCGGCTCGACTCGACTCCTTTATTTATTTATTTTTTATATAAAGATATAAGCCTTTTTGGAGAAAAAATAAATTTTGGGCAAGCCCATGAGCCGGCTCGTGGTGGCGCTGGTAAAAAAAGAGCCGAGCTCCGCTCGTCTTTTTGACGAGCCCCATCCGTTTGCCACCTCTACCAATAATCGGGTCAAATTTAAAACCATTAATATTTTCAAATCCTTCGCCGTAAAGATCATGTACTTTACTAATTCCTCAAGCTCGTCGTATTAATGACCGACATGACTTTGAATCCTTCTCGGACGCAGACGCGTCCTACGTGCAAAATACCTATGATTATGACCCGACTAAGCTTACACACGCCTTCCTTTCCCAGAAAATACAGCCAATCATTTACCATCGGCTACTAATTTTCCCATCCCATTTCGTTTTCATTGTCCTTTCAAAAATTAACAATTCTTCACGAGGGATTTTCTGGGAACTTACCAGAAATTGGGTTCTATAAATTGAAAGGCTTATTTTCTTTCTTGGTCTTTGTTTTGTTTTAAAAGTAATTCATTTTTTTTTCTTTCTTCCAATACAATGTTAATCAAGAAATTGGTGTCTCTTCCTTCTCGTTCAGGACGACATTTGCAGCGTTACAATCATGGTTGTCGTCTAGTTGTTGGGTATGTATTCTTATTCTAAAGCTCTCTTTTTTTGGTGGGGTAAGACAATTTTTTCATGTTGGCATCTGTTTGTTTTGATGGTTTATTTTTTTATTTTTATTTTTTTGGTATTCTTTGGGAAATTGAAACAAGGGTTATGGGATTTTGATTCTGAAAAAGATGATTGCCTTATAAATTTATCCTCTTTATTTCCAAATTTTGTCAGATGTATTCCATACAGATACAGAGAAACCAAAACATCACCTCCAATTAATGGAACCTTAATTGAAGAATTGGAAGTTCTTTTGATTACCTCTCAAAAGAGTCCGAGGATGATGTTCCCAAAGGTGCACTATCATATGCATATTGTAAGAACGATTTCATGTCCTTAAATGTTTTGTTCACATTGTTCATTTTGCAATGAAATCATTAGGGTGGTTGGGAAATTGATGAAGATATAACATTGGCAGCTACACGAGAGACAATGGAGGAAGCCGGTGTGGTCGGTACCTTAGGGGTTAGTACCTATTATTCTTATCGACTACTTTTCTTTCTTAATCATGTCCAGTGTTGTCCAATCCAGTATGCAAAACATGACCAAAAGCTTTATTTTGCTCCATTGCATTTTCTTACAGGATAAATTAGGCGAATGGATTTTCAAGAGTAGAAGCCAGGACACATTTCGTGAAGGCTACATGTTCCCTATGCTGGTCACGGAGGAACTCGATGTTTGGCCGGAGAAAAATGTCCGTCAGCGAATATGGGTGAGTTCCCTCGTCAAAGTCTATAATGCTGCTGTGTAACGAGTACTTATGTCGACTATAATATTGTTTCACAGATGACAGTCAATGAAGCTCGGGAAGTATGCGCACATTCATGGATGAAGGAAGCTTTGGATGCCTTTTGTTCATCGATTCACGCCTCTGCAAATAAGGAGAAAGAATTCCTTTAGTATAGAATTTCAAAAGAGCTAAACAAGGAAAGGAAGAAATTGATTATTGCTTAGTTAACTAATGGGGTAGCCATCTTAGCCAAGCGGGAAAGGATTCATGTAGCTCGACCCTTTCCAAGAAACCACGCAAGGAAGTTTGATAATGTGGACTTGTTGTGAAGGTAGGGAGAGCCTATAGAGGAGATGTACAAAATATTGAAGTTGATTCTTTTATGCATTGAAATTCATTGATTCTTTCATAATGGTTTTGTTGTCAAATTTGAACTCGCTTCTTGTGTTCTCTGCAACTATCATTTTTCTGACAGACACATAGGAAATGAGAAAGAAAAAATCAATTCATAGCAAAATTTGATTACGAAGAAATCAGAAACACCCGTTTTCTTGAAAATCAACCGTATATTTTTATCAAAAATTTAACACATCTACAAGTTATTTATTGGTAATATGTTGAGCCCATCATCTAAAAGGGTATATTTTTAAGTTTAAAAGATAAGACATGCTTATTAATTATCTGAATTTTGCTACTTGTACATAAAAATGGTAGATATGTGGAAGGAAAAGATTTGATGAAAAAGTTAACTGTGTTTTAAATTGATAAATGGTAGAGTGCCATGTAAACATTATGTAATCTCTTATGTAAACCATGATATATATGTAACAATGTCCTAATTATATTTAATCTACAATGATATCCACTATTGATTAACTAGTGTTCAAATTTACGACGTCTAATAGGACTCGTGAAGAAATACCAAAAAGTTGACTATGGCTCAATGCTATAGTGATTAACTAGTTTTGATGAAAACTGAAAATTGGTTTGATTTGTTCTATTGGTTTAAAGGGATTTGGGTAATTTTCAACGTCGTGACAGTGAAGATGACAAGAAGAGACCTGCAAATGCACCTTTGTTGAGTATCAAAAGGGTTTTGAGGCCGAATCTGTCACTGGATGCTTTGGCTCTTCATTGCACAAGCAAGGGAAGGGGGAGTTCGTATGATCCTATTTATGGAATTTGCTGCCATTTTTGCTGGTTCTTTATGAACTTCTTAATATGATTTGTTGCTACTGGGGTGCAGTTAGGGTGGGGGTTAAAAGATTATCTCAGAGAAGTTTTTGTTTCGAATTTACAATCAGGGGTGGCACAATTGATTTGTGCTTCTGGCATAATTTAACACCTCTTTACTCATTAATGTACTTTCAAGAGTTTGTTCTAGTTTTTCTCGAATGTCACATAAGAAATGTAGGCAAAACAAGAAACTAAGCTAAAGGTTTCGCCGTTTCTGGTGTCATATATGGATGAACCAAGTTGAAGAGCAAAAAATTATTCATGTAATGGACCTCAAACGTATCGAAAAAATAAGGCTTAATTTTCTTGTTCAATCTATAGGTATAGCGTTAATAGAAAATCAAGTGATTCTCTTTTAAAGATTTCTATTTCACAATTTTACTTCATATGCTTTATCATTTACACCATCAACTTGTACATAAGTAACAAAACTGAAATCTATAATATATTAAGTATCACATCAAGCGAGAATCATTTTTTGGACGATTATACCCTAGTACAATTCAATTATTTCAATAAAATCTTACTTTTCGTTTTTCAACATGTATTTAATTTACAAATTGTAATAAATATTATAATTAATTCGCAATTAATTAACATTAACATTCACATTCATTTAATTAATATTAATTAGAATTTCACGTTCACTGTCTACGTCCACACCCATGTTATTAATTCCAATATTTTAAAAATCGACCTGAAAAAGAGAAAAGGTTGAACCGGGGTCAAATCGGGATCGAACTGTGGTTTTTAAAAAATTAAAAAATATTCGTTTAAGAAAATTAAAAAAAAATATATACATTTAAAATTTTTAAAAGATATACATTTACATAGGTTGAACCAGTTAAAACAGAAACATGTCACGAGTTTTCCAAAAATTGATCAATTTAACAGATTTTAGGACGAGTTTTTAATTAGAGGTTTTATAAACCTAACTAGACCTATTTTGATTCTAATTTCCAGTTTTCCAGTTGACCTAGCCAATCCAATTTTTAAAACACTAATTCATTCTTCATTAATTATAATTTACACTCATTTAATCAATATTATTTAAAATTTCACATTCAATAATGCAGCTCATTATCCACGTTCATGTATGCTAATTTATCATCAAATTTCGTTTAATTGAAAATTAAATTATATTCATTTAATATAAACGATTTAACATTCATTGTCACGTATATATTTATTGATGTTAATTCTAAATTAATTAACATTATAATACCCACATTTAAGTATGCATTTCACTATTTACATGTATATATAATAATTAACATTTATTTTCGGGGCTTTCATTTTTCTCATATTTAAATCAAAAGGGTAAATGGAGAGGGGGTCAAATATTACTTTCACAATACTTAAAAAAACATTTCAGAATAA
>CAIGRF010118085.1:0-13571 GCA_903798235.1 Fraxinus ornus | reverse complement strand
AAAAAAAAAAAAAAAAAGCCCATAACAAGAAAAAATGAAAAGGGAAATTGAAATGCACACTGAGCAAACTATGCCAACTGAACAAACCAAGATTATTAATCGAATAGAAAATTTTCCTTATAAGAAACATGCACCAACAGATCTCAGACGTTTATCGTGTCAAACAAATCACTTGGCACTGGCTAGCTGTGTGCGGAGTTGCTTCGCAGCAGCAACCATGTTCTGGAGGGCCGGCTTAACTTCAGTGTACTTGCGAGTCTTGAGACCACAGTCCGGATTGACCCACAAGATGTTGGTTTCGAGCACTGCAAGCATCTTGTTAATTCTGTCAGCAATTTCTTCCGTTGATGGTATTCTTGGGGAGTGGATATCGTAAACACCTGGGCCAATTCCAGCACCATACTTCACTCCCTCACGGAAGACAGAAAGGAGCTTCTCGTCGGAACGAGAGTTCTCAATGGTGATCACATCGGCATCCATGTCAATAATAGAGTGGATGATGTCATTGAAGTTAGAGTAGCACATGTGGGTGTGGATCTGTTGGAAACGAAAGAAAATAATCTCGTTAACAAACAGAAAAAATAGCATGTGTGTATCGAGCAAAAAGAAATGCAAGGTATTCATTCACCTGGGTCGTGTCCTGAACGCCGACATTGGTGATTCTGAAAGAGTGGACGGCCCAATCCAAGTAGAAAGCATGCTCGGACTTCCTAAGGGGCAAACCTTCTCTCAATGCAGCTTCATCAATTTGGATAACAGTGATGCCTGCCTTCTCAAGATCCTCTACTTCATCCTTAATGGCCAGAGCAATCTGATAGCAAGTTTCAAATCTGAGAATGAGGAAATATATATCAAGTTAATAGTGTATTAAATTTCGAAAAAATATAAATTGAAATATTCTATCCATCTATTCTTCTCTTCCTAAATAAGAAAGATGACTAAGTTTAAACATATTGGAATACTTTTTCCAATTACCTTGGCTGGTCATTTCGAACAAAAGACCAGTTGAGAATGGTAACAGGGCCAGTGAGCATTCCCTTCATTGGGCGCTTGGTCATGCTCTGGGCAGCAGTGGACCAGAAGACAGTCATTGGCTTGGGACGACTCACATCACCATAAATGATTGGTGGCTTCACACAGCGAGATCCATAAGATTGCACCCACCCATTAGCAGTGAACGCAAAACCAGACAATTGCTCCCCAAAGTACTCAACCATATCGTTCCTCTGAAATATTGACATCCAGAAGGTTAACATTAAAGAATCCTTTTACACGTCAAGCGTGCAACAAAATGATGTATCCGTTTTGTATCAACAAAAAGTACTCCATTTTTGCACGAGTATAGTCTTACCTCAGGTTCTCCATGAACCAGAACATCAATATCAAGCTCTTCCTGGAGCTTGACAACTTTGCTGATCTCCTCTTTGATAGCATTAACATATTCTTCCTCCGAGATCCTATGTGGGAATACCATACTTCAGGAGAATTTTCTAAAGGATTATTTTAAATACAGAATGAATAATACTCAGGAATCACTCACTTCTTGGCCTTGTATTCACGGCGAACTCTTCTGAGTTCAATGGTCTGAGGGAATGAACCAATAGTTGTGGTTGGGAGAATAGGAAGGTTAAGCTTCTTTTGTTGGGCGTCTAGCCTAGCACTAACATTTGTAGCACGTCGGTGGTCAGAACCTTTCAAAGAAGAAGCCTAAGTGACAAAAAATTAAGCACGGGCAGGTAAGCACAAGATTTATGTAAAAAAGCAACCAACGTCCAAAAGAAAAAGTAAGCAAATGAATCACTTACAGCCTTCTGGACGGCTTCGTTGGTCACCCTGGGAGAGGATTTTCTGGAAGCCTGAGCTTCAGCATTAGCAGAAAAGAATGCCTGAAAATAAATGACAGGAGACAGACACAAAGAATCAATAAAAACAGAGTAAATGTCAAAATAAACTTGAATCAATGGGAAAGAAACTTAGAGACCAAATTTAAAGTCCTAATATGAAACAACTCCCTGTATCAATTTCAAAATTACAGTATAAAGCACACCTCATCCCTCTGACCAGCCAATGCCTTTGCCAAAGCATTTACTTCAACAACCTTTTGGGCAGCAAACGCAAGCCATGATTTAATTTCAGTGTCCAACTTTGTTTCATTGACGAGATCAACAGCAGTGTGGAGAAGTGAACTAGACGTGGAGACAACAAGCTTCTCTGCATAACAAATCATTGGAAAATGTGAACTTTCAACAGAAATGAAGTGTGTAGCTTAAAATACAACTTCTACACAACCTACCTTTTCCTACAATGCCTTCCAGAGTTTGCAGGATGCTGAGAGATGAAGCAAGATCATTTGCCCAAATGTTCCTTCCATCAACCACTCCTGCAAATAGGAACTTGCCTGATGGGAATCCACTCTTTATAAGATCTAGAGTCTGAGTTCCACGAACCAAGTCAAAACCAAAGGCGCTAACTCCCTTCAGAGAAGTAAGGGTTTTGAATGCTTCAGCTGGGACATCAGCAAAGTAGGTCTCAATAAGAACATTAAGGCCAGATAAGGACGATTCCAATTCAGCATAGGCCTTCGTGAATGTTTCCAATTGGTGAGATTCAAGGTCTTTCACTAGGGTAGGCTCATCAAACTGAATCCACAAAGCACCAGCTGCCTTCAACTCGGCAATTACTTCCCTGTGCAGGGTTGGTTGTACATTTTAATGCCAATCCTGATAAGTAAAATGGCATACTCTGACCAACAATAAAAAAATAGTAGTTCTTACTTGTAGATAGGAAGGATTTTGCCAAGAAGAGAAAGAAGAGGGAAAGTTTTCTCAACACCCTTGGCAGGTTTTGAAAGTAACAAGTATGTAACAGGGCCAATAAGTACTGGAACTGTATCTACACCAAGCTGCATGAAGGAAAACATCTCATCAAACAAGTCAAGTAAACACATCAAGCAAATTTTTAAATGAACAGTAACGCATGGCAACATGCAACTTTATGTTGATCTTGAACTATTGAATAATCTATATCCAACCATCACAAATGCAATTTGCCAAAAATATTTCGGGAAAATAATCACTTGTCACAACTGCGTAAGATGTGAGAAGATTCTATCATGTCACATACCGACTTAGCCTCCTTGTATTCATCCACTGCCTTGTGAGAAGCATAGGAGAACTTCACATCAGGTCCCAATTCAGGGACAATGAAGTGGCTGAATCAATAAATCAACATTAATCAATATTTGAACATCATTGGCATAAAAATTGGAGAAATTGGAAAATTTGTAAGAGATTTCATCTATTACTTACTAGTTGGTGTCAAACCACTTGGTCATTTCCATGGCAGACACGGAGGCATTTCCTCTGGCCATGGAGAAATAAGTATCAAATCCAATCTCACCACCAGTCCAGTTGTACCTCGAGGGGACCGCACCAAGCATTGCAGTTGTGTCAAGAACCTGATCATAGTAAGAGAATGTATTGCTGGGGATGTACTTGATGCCAGCATCAGCCATCTGCTTCCAGATGGATATCCTGAGATCAGCCGCCACCTTCTGCAACTCCTGGGCACTGCTCTTGCCATCCCAGAAGGATTCAAGAGCAAATTTCAACTCTCTCTTGGGACCCATACGAGGGTATCCAACAATGTGAGACGCCATTGTTCTGTTCAAATACAAATTTTAGATCAATCCTTGATCAAACATCAGTTACCGTTCATATATAATAGATGAATTACTTGTGTTTCGAATACATAGATGCGACACCGACATATGATCAACAAGTTTAGTCCCCGAACACACAACAAACAACTCAATTATGTTGGAAACGTTAAAACAACTCCAGATCTAAGAAAGTATAAAAGAGTACATGTTCGAAACGTGGAAGTGCCTCACAATGCCAACAAATCTAACCGATCTCACCATACGTAGAACCCACTTCATATCATATCTATTACAGAGCAAAGATCAGAACCCAGATCTACAAATTCAACAGCTCCATATTACAAGATCTATTAGTTGGTGAACACAACTTCTGTAAAATACTGAATCCCACATATCCCTTATCTCAGAAATAGCAATTCCTAAAGTGACATGTCAGCACCTATTATCCACAAGATTATTTTCAGTACACATAATATATGTGTGTATATATCCTAATTATAGAAAAGGTACATCCATTCAGCAGCACTTCAACATGAAAAACATTAAAATACTTAGAATTGATTACAAATTCTTACCAGTAAGATCTAATTCACTACTGCCAAAAAAATTTACAACACAGAAAATGGACAAAACGGTAGATTAAAAAAAGCTAAAAATCTACAAACAAAAATGTAGTAACAAACAGAGACAATATAGAATTTAGCAAAAAACCAAGAAACGCTAGGAATATATAAACGAAATGGGTGGTGCGAGTACCTTTCGGAAGAGCGAGAAGCGGGGGTTCAAAGAGGACTGGTTCCTAGAAGAGTGAATTAGAGAGAGAAGTGGAGCAGGAGGACGCGATTTTGCAGAGAGGTGATAGGCGTAATTTATAGGGAAATTGGAAAATGGTGGTAGATTTGGGAAAGTGAGATATTTTTGTTTGCTGACATCTATGGAAATAGGTCACGCGCTTTTGGAGAGCATGTGGTCAGGCGCTGAGTTGGTGTATTTTACCAACCCCAGAATTGAATTTTGGGATCAATAATTTTTATTTATTTATTTATTGTTCCATGTTTGAAGAGGGGTATTTCTGTCTTTCGTATGAGGAATTTTTTTTACTTGAGCCACATTATTTTAGAAGACTGTATTTTCGAATAATAAATTGATGAATAATGTATGCTTGAAAAAGAAGAAAAAATTATTGAGTAACTGATTCAATCCGTAGATCAGCAAACACGTAATCTTGAGCCAATATAAGAATTTTAATTGCCATGAAATTGAATTCAATTGATTTCCGGGGTTAAGAATTTGCAGTAACAGATCCCAAACTTTAACAAATATGGTACATGGGTCCCGAATAAAAAAAAAATCAGCCAATTATCTTGCAAATTTTCAAGTCGGTTCACAATCTTTTCCAGTTAACTTGGACCTCTGTTTCAAAATTACTTTTGCAAATCGAGTAGATTTTCCATTTCAAAGTTTGATTTCGACATACACCATTTTAGCATAATAGAGAACGTGTAAATAAACTACTTACAAAAATAAAATATATGAATAAACTATTCTGTTTGGGAAAATTTAAAATCAGATTTTTAGTAGATTTTGATAAAAATTAGAGCCTGTTTGGGAGGACTAAAAAATCGATTAAAATTAAAAATATGATCGTTATTGACTCTCACTCGTTTCATAAAAGTCAACAATAACGATTAATTTTTCTATTTTAATCCTATTATATCTCCACCAAACAGGCTCTTAATAAGATGTGTGTTTGAAGAATTATGAATCACATAAAATATATGATTAAAATTAAATGTTGCCTTTGATTTAAATTAAAATCTATATTATAATTCCTACCGAACATAAGTGTAACATATTTATGTTTATGGCTTTAAATAAAGATCCACGACTTTAAAGACAAAAGATGGTTGCTGTCTTGTTGACCCGACCCGTTAACGGTTAGATCCAACAAGCATTAATACAGACTGAATCTTCGTCCAGAGCCTTTGGAAATTGCCTCCACGTGCTCGATTAAGCACTTGTGCTTAAATCACCAGATTTTTGCTGGGGGTAATTTTGTCAAAGTAAGTTTTCGACGGAAGAAAATAAGGATTAAGATATATGTACAGAAAATCATTTCACACACGTTTTACCTACTCTCACAAGGGTGGGACTTATGGTAATAAAAAATTCCAAAAAAACCCACCCACCCACTCTCTTATTATGAGGTATCGGTAGGGATTCTGTCATGTACCCCAAGCAAGACTCAGAAAATAAATAGTTGGTGGCCATCGTTGGTTGAAATTGGCGAGGCATAACCTGGGCCCCGTCTGCAAATGTGGTGGAAATTTACAATTTTAGGGTTAAAGATTATTTAAATTTCCAAAAATGCCCGGTGATAAATACCAAATGACAGCGGGCCACAGGGACAAGTTGTTGGGTGAGTGGGCCCATTTTATGCTTCATATGTTTGTACATTGACTTATTGTTTGACTTAAAAGAGAGAGAGTACTTTCTTATCGGAGGTGACTTTCTAGCAACCAATAGCAAAACAAATATGGAAAAATCTATTTGTACAGACTCCCACAATAAAGGGTCGTCACGTATCGGTTAGGTAAAAGATCTATTTGGTACACGTAGTATCACCCAACAAATATTTTTAGGGTCTTTAAACTAAATAAATTACTCATTAAAATAATAATTAATTGACAAAAATATGGGTAGATATGCTAAACTGAGTATTTTATCCAGATATTTATCGCACTTTTGTATTTATTTTATTTAAAAATATAAGGGATAAATAAGTGTTTTTTTATGCCCTCTCAACAAAATCCTTAAACTAAAATCGTTATTATGGACAAGATAATGTAAAGTTGGGGTTTTTAATACAATTTAATAAGAAAATGCAGCATTAATATAGTAGGTTGTTTACAATAAACTACTTAAATTATTAACGATTATCGACAAAGCCTCTTAATTTAACAAACCAATCCCTTAAACTCGTTGAATTGTTACTATCTCACGTAAAATTCTCATCATAACTTACTCGTTTCATAGTAGATTGATTACACGAGATTGAAGAATCCCTAATTTATAAAAAGTTAAGGGGCTGAAATGTCGAAGTTGAATAAATGAAGGGAGCGGCATAAGAAATATGAAGGGCAGTTTGGTGTAATTTAACACTTCCTTTAGCCCTTGTTTGACTCCATCATAATGAGAATTTGCGAAAAATTTATTTTGAAAAATTTATTGTTAAAAAGAAATTATGAACTTACGTGTGATATTATTTTATTAAAAAATATACAATTGTTAAGAAGAGATATAAATGAATTATAATTTTAATAGGGCCAAACAAGGACTTATGTTGTCTTTTATTAATCGATCTTTATCAAGTGATCACACCAAAATTATTCGACTTTCTTTCGCTTTTTTTCAGTAGCGCTGTGAATTGGCAAAACAATCTCCATCCGGTAAGGACTTTTAATTTTTTCAGTTTTAATTTTTGTCTGATACTATGTAGGCTTAAAATTATTTTTTAATTAAAATTGAACTACTGCCTACGAATTTCACGACTTTCAACTGAAAATATTACCAAAATTCTCGAGATTACAAGTGACATTTTGACTTTGACTAGATAGAAAAAATTAAGAAAAAGTTCGTTTCTTGATATTTTAATAGAAAAATACTTAAAACCATTAAAATCTCAATTTTCTAAAATTTTCTTTACAAAAAAATTGAAGTATAAGTAGCCAAAGTTCTCCAAAATTCCCTAAGAAAGAAAATTTTATTTCTCCTTATTATTAAGAATTGATAAGAATTACAATTATTTTGATATCTATAAATTGAATATTTCGATAAACAAATTGTTTTAACTGTTTAAAAAAAAACATCAAACAATTATTTAATCAAGAAACTTATTAATAAAGGAACAAAACACAACTAGTTCAAGAAAATTTTTAAAAGGGCAAAAACAAAAGGGAGTTTTAAAAAAAAAAAACATCTTGAATAGTAAAATAATTCATAATTGATGATTATTCGAGTGAAGAATCAGTGTGATGAACAGTTCTTGAATAGGCTAAAACATCTTCAGGATTTTGTGCAGTAGACCCTCCCCCTTTTTCTTCACTAATTCTGTCATCACTCCCTCCATTTTTGGTTAAAACATCTTCAGGATTTTGTGCAGTGGACCCTCCTCCCTTTTCTTCACTGATGATTCTGTCATCACTCCCTCCATTTTTGGTTTTGGTTTTGGTTATGATCGCTTCTCTAATCAACTCTCTGGCTTTGCCCATTGGATCATCAATCTTCTTGGTTTCTTCTTTCTCCATCAGCTCTCTCCTTTCCTTTGTGGCCTCCATTAGTTTTTTCTTCGCTCTGTTCTTGGCTTGTTCAAGTTTTGGGTAATATTAATAATATACAAAAACGTGTTGGGTGATAATAGTAGGTGACAGATTCTTCACACATGGATATAATCATTTTATTACACGTAGCGATCAGGGTATGATTGGGTCGGTTTCATCTTATCTAACTTTTATTTTTAATATTTTTCCATTAGTTCATCGTTATCTAAATCACTGGAAGGTTAAAAAAAAGTTGAAAAGAACAAGCTTACCCAGTGTAATTTTCACTTCTCTAAGCTCTTTTCCAAGAAGAGAATCGTAAATCTGCCAAACGAGCTCTAAATTCTTTATCTTTATTAGTGATGACAAAAAAATTCGCTTCGCTGAATTGACGGCGACGCCGCCCAGTCAAGTGGGGCGGGGGACCCCGACTCGTTGCCTTCTCTAATCTTTCCTCTAATCTTTATTAGGCACAATGCACCAGCATGGTGCACACACGAGGCAGCCTCGACAGCCTAAAAGCCATGAGTCATTTAACAATTTTGCGCAAGAAGGTCAAGGACGGTGGTCTATTAGTAATGTTAGTAGAGATCATCACCTTTCCGATGACAATGAATATTTATTTGGCACCTATTTAAATTATAAACCTACCCAACGAAACCTACTTCTTATTCGCACATTTCTTGAAAGCCAAGTGAGACAAAATTCAGGCCAAAATATTCAAGAATGAATCAAGGTTGATCAGGTTTCAAGGATCTCGCAATAAACAATCAAAACATAACAGTTAAGTTCAATAACTTTCGTATCCCAATTACCAAAATATAACAGAAAACTAAGACAAAAACAAAATTGCTGGAAAAGTCATCCTAGTTCATTCTTCTAATGAGCTCATTGATGTAATCCTCACGATTGCCAGCATCACCACCTTCAACATAATGGTTTCTCTTCTTCTTCAATCCACCCAAAGGTGCCTTCAGCTGGAATGGCCATAGAAAGTTGTTTGCCTCTTTGAAGTGGGGACCCACAGTCATAATCTCGTGAATAAGGTCTTCCATGCATATGATCCCATACTTGCCGAGGGTCTATATAGCGTAGCAACGAGTTTATGAAGCAATATTGAAACTTTTAAGATTGAAGCTGTAAGAAACTACTACACGGTGTTCACTAACTGACCTGTTCGATGATGGAATTGTCTGTCAAACCAATTCTCTGCTTGTTTACTTTCCCAAATCCGCGCTTGTAAATCAACTCTCTGACACTTTTAAGGTTGGGGTAACTGAAAAAAATTAGGTAAATGATGAGATATTGCTCTAGATAATGTAACCCCAAAAGTCATTGCAATTGGCATGTTAACACTGTCTTACCCATAGGTAACATAAGGCTCAACCCTGTGTAGCATATTCATTGTTGCTTTGTTAACTTTCAAAAAGACACCGTTAAAGATCTGTACAAAGCCAAATAAAAACACTCGATTAGAAACTAGAAGACTAAATGCAGAAAATAACATCTCGTAAATACAGAAATTATACCGGTGGCTAAAAAGGCTACCAAGGTGCGTTGCTTTCACGAGGTTGGGTGTAAGCCTTAATATAAACAAAATTCAAGTGGACCGATCAAGTAGCCGAATTCTAAAAAAATAAAATCATTATTGATAGTCCAAGACCATACATATTGACTTTGGAACAACCTATGAAAAACTAACCACCTATGAAAAACCAGGTAAACTACACTTAGTTCATATTATAAGATTGAACATAAGTTTTTAAAAGCCGAAGCAAAAATGACATTGGAACAGCCTATGAAAAACTAACCACCTAAGCTTCAACTAAACGCAAATTATAGCATTTTAGCATAATTATTGTTTCAGATCTACATTTATTAGGGTTATTTATCTACTTATTTATATTGTTAATTAGTTCGTGTCTATTTGTCAAAATTTACCTTCCATTTATAGTTTTTGTCCAGCATTAGAAAAATCATATTTCATGCTTTGTAATTCATATATATCCCAAAAAATATAGTAATGCTATTCATCTCCACTGGGGTTACAAACACAGTCTATGTAGCGTTAATGTGGCATTAAATGATAAGTGAAATTAAATAAATCATTTGTGTTTGTAACCCCAGTGGGGATGAATGACATTACTCCAAAAAATAACAATTCTTCAAACGTCCCTGGGCATTTAAAAAATACCAAAACTGTCTGTCCAACCAATGCCCCATATTTAGACCGGCTCGGGATTTGAGCCCATTGGAGGCATGCACACTATAAAAAGATTGAAGAGAAAAGACCATTTGCTTGCCAAAAAAATAAAAATAAAATAAAATTGAAAATAAATGAAGAGTTGCATGAGCTTACTACCCCCACAGCCATTCATTCAAAATTCACAATTAACATTAAAGCTTCTACAAAAGATTCCCTCTCCTCCCCTTCTCTCTGAGGTGTGGTATTCAGGCCTTGTTTGGGAGAGATTTTTTTTCAAAATCATTTTCCCCCCAAAATCATGTTCAATCATACATTCTATGGAACCAGGGACGGAGGGGGGATTGGGCTTAGCCATAGCTCGGTCCAGTCCACAGCTCACTTTATTTTTTTGGTGAATTTTTTTTAATGGGACCCAATAACTTTTCTATACTTTTCAACCACATATTCTGCAAAAAAAAAAAAAAAAATCATTTTTTTACTTGAAAAATTCTCTCCCAAACAAACACTCAATTTCATTGGATTCGTTGATAAACTAATAATAAAATTCTATAGTGGACTGGTCAGACAATCTAAATGCTTTATCAAATATGTTAGTTTTGCTGCATGCTGCCCAGAGCTCCAAATGGGAGCACACCCCTAGCCTTGGGTTTCAAAAAGGGAACATCAACAGCACTGCCTCTGGCACTACAGTTAAATCCAAAGTGCAGAGTTACATTCCAAGACCAAAGTTCCATTGGCTAAATATAAGTACAATTCAATAATTTCACATTTCCACAAATACATATTCTTGAGTGTCTCTGTCACTATTGCCAGAGTACTGCATCATCTTATAGTTTTTCCTAGATATATACAATAAATATTTGATTCCATACTGAATCCTATTGCAAAACCAAAATACTAATACTACTTGAGTGTTGAGTTTCCAAAATAGAGAATGACAATGACACTGATTGAAAGAAAATAATAGAATGATAATGACACTGAAGCAAAGAAGGTAAGCACATCTTTCAGTTACCTGACGCAATCGCAGAAGCTGCAGAATTTTCTTGGTTTGTGGATGCATTGCATTGATACTGTAAAATTTCAAAGGTTGACATAAGCATATAAGTAGGATGAAAATTCAAAAACCTTGGAAGAATAAAATAACTTACCCACGGATTCTAATAATAAATAACAGCTTAGCCTCGGGATTAACATAAAAGCCCCCCTTCAATCTGGCCTCACGCTTCATACGAATCAACTCCTTCTCCTGAAAGAAGCAATACGGAACAATATTATCAAATAGACAAAGGCTTTATAACTGATTCTGCAAAAGAACACAGTAGAATTTAAATGCACCTGTTCCACATACTCCTTTGCATACTGCTCAGTTTTCTTGAAGATCAACTTACGGTTCTCAGCTTGCTTCTTCTTTGCAGCTTCAAGCCCTTGCTTCTTTGCAAGGGCCCATTCCTCGTTCCTCTTCTGCTTCTTCAGAACGGATTCCGGAACTACTACACCTCCCTTAGCCACCTCAGCCATCTCTCTAACACAGCAAGAGAAGAAAACAGAAAAATAACATAAAAAGTTTATCAACAATTCAAACAAACCGACTCCTGATTTCAAGAACAGCCACAATTTACAAACATGCCAACACATCATAAGATTTCCACCAACTTTTGGTGAGAATAGATCTCGAAACTTCCAAGAACTTACTGTATTTTGATATAAAATTATTGCAATGAATAATGCTCAGAAATTTAGCTATTTTTTTTTACGAGCACAAATTTTTCCTTCTGTGGGATTTCAAATATGAATCCTCTACTTCTTCAAGTGTTTTCATCAATCTATTCTGATAAACAAGAACTATTTTCGAAAAAAAGATAAGTTCTATCCACTTAACAATAATGGAATCACATTTATATCTATAAAATGGACGGTATATGGGGGAACATAATCCCAAAGTTGTCAAAGATATGAAAATTTGTTTTTAACTAGGCAAACACTATCATTCTCAATTTCACCTTAGTATTCCTAATTATCGATGAATAGAGATGAGTTCCCCACATCTCTGTCAGATGACCTAAAAACTCAAATATTTAATTGCTACATTTCCCTATTTATGTTATCAATCTATCAGTCCCAAAAATTACTCCATGCCCTGTAAATCATTTTTCAAGTCAGAAGAAGTCAACATAATTTCATCAAAATGAAAATTTACTGAAGAGAAAAAGCTACTCATTTTCATGTACTACTGACTTTTCCTCGACTCCAAAAATTAATTTGGTAATATTCAGAAACCTGATTAATTTTGTTAAAAAGACATAAAATTTAAATATGAATATATAATAACAGGAACGCAAAAAAATTAAAAATTACCTAGAAACTGAGATCTGTAGAAAGGTCAGGGTTTTTTTTTTTTTTTTGGGTAGAGAGACTTTGGCAGAGGGACTATAAAAAAACCCTAGCTGAATCATATACTGGAAGGCAGAAGTGGGAAATGATCGCTGTGCCCTAACCTCTTACTTGGAGGCCCAACAATTAACTATACTACACCTGAAATGGGCCAAGCCCAATTCGGTTTAACCTTTTTCTTTCGTCTTTTAGAGTATGTTTGGTAGAGATAGAAATCGAATTAAAATTGAAAAAATAGTCGTTATTATTAAATTTTATTAGACGAGTAGGACCCAATAACGACTATATTTTCAATTTTAATTGAATTAAAATTGGTACCAAACAAGCTCTTAGTATTATCTTTTCACAACAGTATATTAGAGCATCTTTTTAGTGCTTGCTTGATATTTCTTTGAAGTGCTTATAAGTAGTGGATCATAAAAAATAGTAACTTATATGTTTTTACATAATATGTGAATAAAAAGTTTATTAGACCATTTTTTTATTTGAAAAAAAAGCTAAGCAAGTGCCACTTAGACCATTGAGGAGTGGGCAAAATAATCGAGACCAACTGAATCTAAGGATGTCAACAAAAACACTCGACCCAATACACATTAATGGCCCATCTCGGTTAGTTGTGGGGATTTTCACCTTGGATTAATGACACGACATGCATAATGGTAGTGATTTAGCCCAAATTGTTGAGAGGGCGATGACTGAATCAAGTGAGTAGAGACTTGGATGTGCCTCATCTCGCTTTAAGCAATGATTGAGATGTGATACTCCCCTGATGAGGTGGAGATAAGGGGTTTGGCTCCGTCCATCGCATCTAATATCTAATTCCATTGAAATAAAAATCAACAATTCAATTTGATTTAACTTAAATGGTTTTTTGTTCCTATGAGGCTATATCAAGAATCGTCCGATTTTGGTTTGATTCCTAACTAGAACCAAGAATAGTTCTAATCCAATCGATTTCTTGGTTATGAAAAAAACCCTAGCTGAATCATAT
>CAIGRF010117933.1:24303-37705 GCA_903798235.1 Fraxinus ornus | reverse complement strand
CTCTCATCTGCTCAGGTACCTTTTATTTTAGAAATTTCTATGCTCTCAATTTATTGGCTTTAATAAATTACTAAATGGGTTTTTGTCACGATTTAAAAAAAATTCTGTTTATTTTGTGTGATTGAAGCAAGGAGTTGAAAACTTAAGAGTTTTTGATTGACTAATTTTGGTGAATTTAGTGGATAATGAGAAAGGAAGCTCAAATTCTTAGTTTATGTTGATGTGTTCAACCTATCAAACAAAAAGTTGCTGACTTGTTTGCTATTACTAGCCATAATTCTTAGTGCGTTCTATCAAATTCTTTATAAGTAGCATCACTTGTCCCGGGCAGACAATCAGTCTTCTTGCTGATGCCGTTAAATGTGTTCGCACATTCATGAGCAAGGGAGATGGTATTGAACTTGTTCATCTCACCCCTTACGTCAGTTAAGTTGATCATAGATTGGCACAGCCCAATTGAAAAGATTTTATTAATGCTGTTTGGCAAGAGTATATTATGCAGGTAAGATTTTCAAATGGTGCAGGTATTGGCTGTTTCACTACTGAACGAAGTGAACAAGGGGAAGGTTACTAGGTGGTACCCTTACCTAAAGCAATTGCCTCGAAGTTATGACATACTTTCGAGTTTTGGTCGATTGGAGATAGAAGCTTTACAGGTCAGTTTCTGGCTTTGTTCAAAGATTTGGCTGTTGAATGTGGTAGAATTAATTATTTTTAAACTGTTCACTATGAATCTTATGAGAAAGATATGACGTGATTGTGATGTAAATTGATTATAGATGGATGATGTGATCTGGACTGCTGAAAGAGCAGTTGAGAAGGATAAAATGGACTGGAGAGAAGGTACTGCACTTATGGGTGAACTTAATCTCAAGCCTCAACTCTTGACTTTTAAGGCATGGCTCTGGGCTTCTGCAACTGTAAGTTCATGGGCCATTTGCATCTTAAAAGTTTTTCGTCCTTGTTCCGAAAATGAGGTTTTAAGCACGTGTATTCAGATTTGTGAAATATTTATCTTTCTTCATTCAATATTTTCATTCTTTACTATACAAAATCAATGATTATGAGATGCCATTTTGGCAATACTGTTCTCGGCTTTGATCTCAGTTTCTCACATTGCTTGTTATCTAATTATTTGGTAGAAACTTGTCTCTGAAATTTTACATTGCATTGTGTGCAAAGATATCCTCACGCACAATGCACATACCATGGGATAGTGCAGGGTGTTTATGCCCTGTGGGAGACTTCTTTAATTACGCTGCGCCTGCAGAAGAACCATATCATTCAGAAAATAAAGCATGTCAAAATGTGAATCCCAACTCTCCCCTGCATGATACCTCCCCTGGGAAAGTGCAAAATGCAGGGAACTCAGTAGAAGAGCCGTTTGATGCCCATGCGCAGAGGTTAATAGATGCTGGCTACGAGGAAGAAATTGCTGCTTATTGCTTCTATGCTAGAAGAAACTACAGAAAAGGGGATCAGGTATTGCTCATAATGCTTCTGTCTTTTCTTTTCATCAACTGTGTTTATGGAAAGTGTTGTCCTGTCAATAGAAGATATGAAATTCTTTTCTGCTTCAAGTTTAATTCACGTCTGTTGAGCAAATTCTAAATCAATTTGGAAATCTCATGCTAATTTGTGTATTAGTTCTCTAAATGTTCAAAAAGTTTGTTATTTACAAGATTGATTCAATTTGAGGCTCTGGTTGTTCTACGAGCATTAATTGTGTTGCTTACTCCTTTAGTATTTACACGCCAAGACTTTTGAGTCACTCGATGAACAATAAAGTTGATGATTGTTTGGTCTGTTGTGTTTTCATGCATAAGATCACAGGAAAGATGACGTCCACTGCTTTGGTTATATTTTGTCCTCACTGATTAATCCCTAATTTATAAAGATGCAAGTGATGTGGACTCTGGTTCTCTAAAAGTGATGGAGCCACATTATCAACCTTCTGCATTGTCCAAACAATGACTGAAACATTAGTTTTTAAATTTTAAGTGGTCAAATTGAAATATGATGAAACTCATTTCATCTTCCTTTATGGCTTTGTACCAGTGTGGATGCTATATGAAAGTTGAGGTATACTGATTGCTTTAACTCATTTTTCCAGCGTGGATTCTGCCAGAAAAAAAGAATGAAAGTGATCTGCTTCTCAGGGGAAACAAAGTTTTTTATGGAAGAGTTCTGAAAATGTCGTATAGATTCCTGAGATTAGCAATTGGCATAATATGATGGGAACTTAGATTCCTAGATTTCTATGCCAAAATCCTGCTTTTGAGGATTATAACTTATATTTGAAGACTTTTGAAACTACCGAACAGTGATAATTAATCTGATTGTTTTCCTGGGCATGAATAGGCACAATGTGAAGTAAATTTATGATCACAGTACATGCCTCAAGAAGGGTGTAACAATATAAGCTCCAAAATATCGGAGTAGGGTTAAAATTGAAAGCTCAGTTTCTGCAATCTAATGAAAGGAAGCTAACAACAAGAAACTCAAAACAATTTGAATCGTATTCAACAAGGTAACCTCATTCTCAGTTTTTATATATAAATGATATGAGAACATCAATTCAAGATATTTGAGCTTAAAGATATGAAAGTCTTGAATTATGCTTTCTTCTGTTCTTAGCTCGTCTAATGTCTTTGAATTTGGAATAAGATATGGAAAAATATAAAGACATTAGACGAGCTAAGAACAGAAGAAAGCATAATTCAAGACTTTCATATCTTTAAGCTCAAATATCTTGAATTGATGTTCTCTATACCATTTCTCGCTTTCAAAATAGTAGCAAAATTTAATTTTGTACGATGCTCAAAGTGATTATGGTTTTAGAATATTATAAAAAGTTAACCTAAATTTATCGCGTGAAATGTGGACAAGAACATTTGGGACGATTGAGACAAAGTACAATTTAGACTGTGTTTGGATACAAATTTATAAATTTAATTAAATTCAATTATTAATTTTAACTATACATACATAATTACTATCTCAATATTATTCACATATTTCACGAAATTATTACTATTTTTCTTACTATAACGGGTGCTTAATGGAGAGATGGATTGACTAAGAATGAAGTTTTTAAAAAACAAATGTTATTATCCCATATTGCTTAATGGGGGATATGATCAAAAACATAAAATTAATCAGTCAAATGAATCCAAAAACAACTTTAGAGTTTCCAAAGCTCGTTCCGACTCCTCAAAAATCATGCCAACGAGTCCATAGTCGTGTTATATTTTTACGATTAAAAAATATAAAATATTTATTATTTACTTATTTTTCGCTCATTTATAAAACTAGCAAATATACTAGAAAAAACATGCACAAAAAGTCGAGGTCTACAAGGAGGAGAACTGCTTCTCGAATGTTCGGTTTAAGTGTGTATAAGTTGTGATCGCATCCAAATTTACTCAGATGGCGAACCGGAGGGAAGACAGCCACTCCTCACAATTAAAAACTCGGACACTTGAATTGTCCAAAAAAAAAAAAAAAAAAAAAAAAAAAAACAAGAACTACTTAAAGATGGGAGGATAACATTAGTAAGTTCAAAATTATAATCTCGATCAACTCATCTCTTGGTCTTTTAACCGAGTTTTGAATGTTAAGAGCTGTATCAGAAGTTTGTGTAATGTGGGTGACATTTCACTGTGAAATTTAAAAAGGATACCATATTTCATAGAAAGCCTACTTCTAGACATCTGTAACATATTTTGATGCCTGAAACTGAATTATGAGTGTGTGTTAATTTGTTTTGCATGTTTGAAACCATATTGGGGACTATGAAACAAACACATGCATGACCTTCATAAATAGGGTTTATAAATGATTCGTGTCAATAGCAATCAACTATGCAGACTGAATAGAATGGCTTGTATCCATATAAATGATGTATACTTTGCAAGTTTTTCTTTTCACAATTGATATTTTTGAGCAATGTATTGTTCATTATAGTATATGACGTGGGAATTGTGGCATATGTTCCTTCTCATGTGTTCTTATCTTAATATATAAAAATCTGTGGCTGTGGACTGATGTCAATACGCAATTCTTTTCTTGTTCTACAGGTTCTTCTAAGCTATGGTACGTACACAAATTTGGAGCTTCTTGAACACTATGGGTTTCTTCTGCATGAAAACCCGAATGACAAGGCTTTTATTCCTTTAGAACCCGACATGTACTCCCTTTGTTCATGGCCGAAAGAATCACTATACATTCACCAAGACGGGAAGCCATCTTTTGCCCTACTAGCCACAATCCGGTTGTGGGCAACCCCTGTAACTTACCGGAGGTCGGTTGGACACATTGCGCATTCAGGCCATCAGATTTCAGCAGAAAATGAGGTCACTGTATTGGAGTGGATAGTGAAGAACTGTCGAGCATTGCTCGGGAATTATTCGACCTCAATCGAAGAAGATGAGTTGTTGCTCAACACCGTTGACAAAATTCAAGACTATAATACATCGATGGATTTCGGGGACGTTTCCCGTGCATGTATTATTGAGCTTAGTGCTTTCTTAGATATGAATGATAGAAAACAATGTAGCCAAGTACAGATATGTAGAAAGACAAGGTCAATTTATAGATGGAAGTTAGCAGTTGAGTGGAGATTAAGTTACAAGAGAATTCTATGTGAATGTATATCTCACTGTAATGAGAGATTAGAAGATCTATTTCTCAATATGAGTTAAACCAAAGGAATTCTGATTCTATTTAAACTTGTTAATTTGTATTTGCACATTGATTATTTATGTTCATAAAAACAGTAATAGCATGCTTAGTAAAAAGAATTGTGTTACATTAAAAAGTACTAATGAAGAAAAATAAGTTAAACATTTTATTCATTATACTATTTATCTTGTATGGTCAAGCTATAGGTTTTAATTCTATTTATGCATTTGTTTTTGGGAGGTCTCCAAAATTATAATTTTTATACATTTACTTATAATTAAAACGTGGAAATAAATTTGTTGTTAACTTTTAATTTCTTACCTATCAAATATTGATATATGACTATGAGAAATTTGTATAATCACCCCAGTTGAAATTTAAATATAAAACGTTTTCAAGAAAATTAGGGGTCGTTCTCTTCGTGTTTCAGTTTTGTGTTTTGAGTTTTGAATTCATTGTGTTTTTTGTTTTGAGTGTTTGTTTTGGAATTGTTGAAAACTTGTTCTCTTTGTCATTTTGAAAAATTAGCTGCATTCGAGATAGAAAATAAGCTAAAAAAACTGAATTTTTTTTTTTTTTCAGTGGGGGCGACTGCCCCCGCTGGGCCCTTGGTGGGTCCGCCCCTGGCTACACTATTAAAAGTCACTTGACCTGAATTTTTTTTAAACTAAGCCTCTGTTTGGTACACATTAAAATTTTCATTTTCATTTTCAACCACACATTTTTCAATAAAATAATATTTTCCATCACATTAATAACTTTTTCAACCACACATTCTCCATCAATCTATTATTCCAAAATACATTCTTCCAAAATCATATCCATAAAAAATACTCCGAAAAATCAACTCAATGCATGATAATAATGTGTGAACAAACAGGTGACACTATAAAAATCACTTTTTGAGGGCAATTTAGGATTTGTTTGATAAAGTTTTTGATAAAAGTTTAATGAATTTTGATAAATTTGATGTAATCTTTGGTTGAAAGCTAATAAAATTTATCAACTTGTATTTTTGCATGAAGTATGTGATTAAATTAAAATATACTCAATTGAAAATTTGATAAAATTTTATGCACCGTCCTCTATCCATTCCCAACTTCAATGCTTTCTCTTCCCCTCTCGAGTTTTGTGATTTTTGTCTTGCTCATAGGGGCGGGCATGATTCGATTCGATTTGGTTCTTATGCCCACCGATAATCGGTTCGGTTCTCTAAACTCAAATTTTTCGGGTATTTTGTAAATGGAATTGTCGGGTCTAAGGGTGCGTTCGGTAGATATTAAAATTAGATTAAAATTGAAAAACTAGCCGTTATTGTTGACTTTTATTAGACGAGTGAGACCCAATAACGGTCTTATTTTCAATTCTAATTGCATTTTGAGTTGTACCAAACAAGTTCTAAATTTAATTATGGAACATGTCGGGTTCGGTTCGGTTCTATTCGATTCCGGGATTTAATACAATAATTTTTTTTTTTATATTATAACAACTACATTAATTCGACTATGCCATATTCAATCTAACTCTTACAAAATAATGTAATCAAATTTCGTGATATCTTTTACACCTCTCTTTGTTGAGTACATCATAAATTTAACTGTTAAAATCGTAGGAAGAGAAAGATGGTTAGTTCACAATAATCAAACGGTGAAATGACAGTAGAGTAAGAGATTTGAGTAAAAGTTAGGTTAATTTGATTAAGTTGGACCGGTTGAAAATTAGAAATAGTAAAATCATATTTTGGATTTGGACTAAATTAATTAGTTAGCAATTTATTTTAAAAAATAAAATAATATGACTTATTTAAGATAAAAAATTAAGGAGATTCGATTATTTGGTTCTTGGTCTAGAACCGAGAAGCGAAGCGAACCCGTCCCGCTCGGATATTTAACTTAAGAAGAATCGTTCGATTCTATTCAGTTCGATTCAGGTCCGATTCAATTTGAGAATTTTATATGCCCAAGAAACCGCCTTCTTTGACTCCCCTCTTTCTATTTTTGGGCTCCACACAAACATATTTTTTTTAAAACCAATTCTTGAATTTGGCTCCCTTTTTGTATAACCCCATCTTCTTCAGAACTTCGACACTATCACTCCACGAAACCTGACATACCTAAAGCTAGCCAAAAAGAATTGTTTAAGGGAATGTCTCTGTTTCAATTTCACACCCTTTTATTACAAACTATGGAACGTGATTTTCTCCTCAACCCAATTTTCTCACGCGTCTTCACTGGCTTTCTGCACCTGGTTTTATTACTGATCATATTTATATCATGGGTTTGCAAGAAAATCAGGAGTAATGAAGATGAAGGCCTGAAGCAGAGTGTTAGGCACAATAGGCTCTTACACTATAAACCAACACTGATTTCATGCTTGGTTTTTTCATTGTTTAATCTTGTTTTATGCCTATTGAACCATTTTTATTGGTATAGAAGCGGCTCGTCTGATGAAAAGATTCTCACTTCACTGGATTTGGGAACAAAAACATTAGCCTGGTTAGCCCTCTATGCTTACTTGCAAAGCCAGTTCAAGGAATCAGGTGAACCTAAGTACCCACTGAGTTTAAGGCTCTGGTGGGTGCTTTTCTTCTCCGTTTCTTGTTATTGCCTAGTGATAGACCTTATTTATTACCAAAAGCACCAAACTTTATCTACTTTGTTTTGGGTATCTGATATAACTTCTATTCTCATGGGTTTATTCTTCTGTTATGTGGGGTTTTGGGGCAAGAAAGAGGACAGAGATAGCCTTCTTCAAGAAACCCTTTTGAATGGTAGTGCTACTAATGGTAGAGAGTCGAATAAAGCAATCAAGGGGGATGAAACTGTAACTCCTTATGCCAATGCTAGTATTTTTAGTATCATCACTTTCTCCTGGGTAGGTCCTTTGGTTTCTCTTGGCTTCAAGAAAACGTTAGACCTCGAGGATGTCCCTCAGTTGGCCATTTTTGATAGTGTAAAAGGGGCATTTCCAATTCTAAACAATATATTGGAGTCTGATAGTGGGGGAAGTAATGGGGTGACTACACTTATGCTAGCAAAAGGATTAATTCTCACAACCTGGAGGGAAATTTCTTTATCTGCTGTCTATGTACTTGTATATACGTTGGCGTCTTATGTAGGTCCATACCTAATTGACGACTTTGTTCAATACTTAAATGGACAGCAAGATTTTGAAAATGAGGGCTATGTCTTGGTTTTTGTTTTCATCATTGCAAAGATGTTTGAGTGCTTGTCAATGAGACACTGGTTCTTCAAGGTGCAGCAGGCAGGATTTAGGGCCAGGGCAGCATTAGTTTCCAAAATCTACAACAAGGGTTTGACCCTTTCGTGCCAATCAAAGCAAGGTCATACCTCTGGGGAGATTATTAATTTTATGTCTGTCGATGCAGAGAGAATTGGAGAATTTGGTTGGTATATACATGATCCATGGATGGTGATTATACAGGTTGGCTTGGCATTGGCAATTTTATATAGAAATCTTGGGCTTGCTTCTCTCGCTACACTTGTTGCTACTATTCTGGTGATGCTAGCAAATGTTCCATTGGGAAATTTACAAAAAAAATTTCAGGACAAACTAATGAAATCAAAAGATAAAAGAATGAAGGCAACGTCTGAAGTCTTGAGGAACATGAGGATTCTCAAGCTTCAAGCTTGGGAGATGAAGTTTCTGTCTAAAATTCTCGAGCTTAGGAATGTTGAGGCAGGATGGCTGAAAAAATATGTATATACTGGGGCCCTTACCTCATTTCTCTTTTGGGTTGCCCCTACACTCGTGTCTGTGGTAACTTTTGGTGCTTGTATGGTAATGGGGATCCCACTTGAATCCGGGAAGATACTGTCCGCACTTGCAACCTTTAGAATTCTTCAACAGCCAATTTACAGTCTTCCTGAGACAATTTCTATGATTGTTCAGACTAAGGTTTCTCTTGATCGAATTGCATCATTTCTTTCCCTTAATGAGCTGCAGACAGATGTCATAGAGAGGCTTCCCATGGGCAGTTCTGACGTAGCAGTAGAGATAGTCGATGGGAATTTTGGCTGGGATTTATCGTCTCCTTGTCCAACATTGAAAGATATTAACCTTAGAGTTTCTCATGGCATGAAGATTGCCATCTGTGGTACAGTTGGTTCGGGCAAGTCAAGCTTACTTTCCTGTATTTTGGGGGAGGTGCCCAAAATTTCAGGAACCATAAGGCTCAGTGGAAGAAAATCCTATGTAGCTCAGTCACCATGGATACAAAGTGGAAAGATTGAAGATAACATACTGTTTTGTAAGGACATGAACAGACAACACTACGAGAGAGTTCTTGAAGCATGTTCACTAAAGAAAGACCTGGATATTCTCTCTTTTGGTGATCAAACAATTATTGGTGAAAGGGGGATCAACTTGAGTGGTGGACAGAAGCAGAGGGTACAGATTGCACGTGCTCTGTACCAAGATTCTGATATATATTTGTTTGATGATCCATTCAGCGCTGTGGATGCACATACAGGAACCCATCTGTTCAATGTACGTTCCACTTCTCCTTATGATTGTTCAAATCTAATTCTTGATGTACACGTGCTTAATCTTGTTAACCCTGTTCTTGCTTCCCATGGGCCCCAATTGAATAGAACTATAAAGATATGTTTTTCTATTGGTGTTATGATATTTATTGTGTTCAAATGGCAGGAATGTATATTGGGGCTTCTGAACTCTAAAACTGTTATTTACGTCACACATCAAGTTGAATTTTTACCAGTAGCTGATCTGATTTTGGTGAGGTGTTCATTTCTTTTTTGTTTCATTTGTCTTGGTGATTCTTCATCCAGGTCACAAAACCTAATTGCTTTATCATCAGGTTATGAAAGATGGGAGGATTACACAAGCTGGAAAGTACAACGATATTCTAAAATCTGGTAGTGATTTCATGGAACTAGTTGGTGCACATAAGGAAGCTTTATCAGCGCTCGATTCCATTGAGGTTGGTGAGGATAGCAGAACAAGAAATGCTAAGAATTCTCTGCAGAAAAATGAATCTCTTAATGATCAAAATGATAAAACAGATACTGCAAAGGGGACAAATGGACAGCTTATTCAAGAAGAAGAAAGAGAGAAAGGTCAAGGTGGTCTATCGGTTTATTGGAAATATATCACAACTGCATATGGTGGACTCCTTGTGCCCTTCATATTGTTGGCGCAAATTCTGTTTCAATTACTTCAAATCGGAAGCAATTATTGGATGGCTTGGGCAACTCCGGTGTCCAAGGATACAGTACCTCCCGTTGGGGGTCCTACTCTTATCATTGTCTATGTTGCTTTGTCAATTGGAAGTTCATTTTGCGTTTTTGCCAGAGCCTCGCTACGTGTTATGGCTGGTTACAAGACAGCTAAAATACTTTTCAACAAAATGCACATGTGCATATTTCGTGCCCCTATGTCTTTCTTCGATTCCACTCCAAGTGGACGCATTTTAAACAGAGTAAGAAAAATTGCACGTTTGTGTTGTATTCGGAACTTTATATTTTTTACTGTTTCTTTTAAATTGGAACCCATTATTATTGCTAAGGGATGATGGTTTACTGTCACAGGCATCAACAGACCAAATTGCAGTGGATTTGAACATTGCACCTTTAGTTGGAGGTTTTGCTTTTACATTAATACAGCTTCTAGGAATTATTGTGGTTATGTCGCTAGTTGCATGGCAGGTCTTCATCGTTTTCATTCCTGTGATTGCAATTTGCGTATGGTTACAGGTAGCGTGCATCGTCTCTTTAGATAACTTAATGCAGCTTTAAAGTCTCATTATTGCATTATACAGAAGGATATTCTCTACTTTGCAGTTATTTGAAACTATGACTCATCTTTAATCTTCTGCAGAATTATTACATAAAATCAGCACGAGAACTTTCTCGATTAGTTGGGGTGTGCAAAGCACCCGTAATACAGCACTTTTCTGAGACCCTCTCCGGATCAAGTACAATTAGAAGTTTTGACCAGGAATCCAGATTCCGTGACACGAGCATGAAACTCATTGATGCATATTCTCGGCCGAAGTTCCATACTACTGGTGCGATGGAGTGGTTATGTATTCGCTTGGACATGTTGTCACTAGTTACTTTTGCCTTCTCATTGATTTTCTTGATCTTGATCCCGGAAGGAACCATTGATCCAAGTAAGTTTTATTACTTCATTTGAAATCTGCATTTATATGTATGACAGAGATGCTAACTCTTTCTCTTCTTCTTAATGAATTTGAAGGTGTTGCCGGCTTAGCAGTGACGTATGGGCTTAATCTAAACATGTTACAAGCATGGGTAGTTTGGAGTCTTTGCAGGATGGAAAATATGATTATATCAGTTGAAAGAATACTTCAGTACACTTCTATACCGAGTGAGCCTCCTCTTGTTGTAGAATCAATTAGGCCAGAGCGTCAATGGCCATCAAATGGAGAAATTAGTATTCAAAACCTTCAGGTGATTTCTTTTAAAATTTACTGGTAAATTATCTTGATGATTCGGGGTTTGTATTGAACTTTTTATTCTGAGCTAATGCATATGAGTTTGGATTGTAGGTCCGGTATGCTCCACACATGCCTCTTGTGTTACAAGGCATCACATGTACTTTCTTTGGAGGGAAGAGGACTGGAATAGTCGGGAGGACAGGCAGTGGTAAATCGACTCTTATACAGACCCTCTTCCGCATTGTTGAACCTGCCAATGGACAAATATTGATTGATGCTACCAATATCTCATCAATTGGACTGCATGATTTGCGATCTAGATTGAGCATAATTCCACAGGATCCGACCATGTTTGAGGGGACAGTACGAAGTAATCTGGACCCCCTTGAAGAGTATACAGATGAACAGATTTGGGAGGTGGGTTTGGTAGAAGGAACATAAATGTTTTATCTCTAGATTGAATTTTGCACTATTTTGATGAGCTGATGAGATTTCTTCGTCGTCTTAGGCTCTTGATAAGTGCCAGCTTGGAGATGAAGTTCGCAAGAAGGAAGGCAAGCTCGATTCTTCAGGTTTGCCTCTTCCACCTATTTAAACATTCCAAAATTTTCGGATCTTGACTTTTTATTTCTTGGTTTTCTAATGAACGGCAGTGTCTGAGAATGGAGAGAATTGGAGTGTTGGTCAAAGGCAGCTAGTTTGTCTTGGGCGAGTCCTACTAAAGAAAAGCAAGATTCTTGTGCTTGACGAGGCCACCGCTTCAGTCGACACAGCAACAGATAATCTGATTCAACAAACTCTCAAGCAACACTTTTACGACTCAACAGTTATAACAATTGCACATAGGATAACGTCTGTGCTCGACAGTGACATGGTTCTATTATTAGATCACGGTATATATGACCTTATTATAGTGTCAGAAATTACTAGTCTCTCTGTTGAGCTACTTGGAATTTAAACATTTGGTCGTATGGTGCAGGACTTGTCAAAGAATTCAATTCTCCAAAAACGCTGCTGGAGGACAAATCATCTTCATTTGCAAAGCTTGTAGCAGAGTACAGCATGAGATCTAGTTCTGGTTATGAAAATCTTGCAGAAATTAGAGTACAAGATATCTGTAACCTTTGATGATCATGATGAAAATCTGCAACCATAACAACACTAGATACGTATTTTGAACTTCTTGATGGTTGGGTTAAGCTCTAGCCTACGACACTGGCTGGAGACAATGTCCCCGAGCCGCTAGACTGGCCTCTAGCCTTGAATGATCCTATGACCGACAAGTATAGCTGGTGTTCTAGACAAATATTTTATGGTCGAGCATATATTATCCTGTACACTATTTTTGAAATAAATTTGAATGTGTTGAGCTTATCAATTTTGTCCTGTTTTTCACTAATGTTTGGTTGTCGAGCTTATCTTGAACAAGACAAGATTCTACACTTGGATGAAATCAAAGGGTTTAAACCCCATTTCACATAGAGAACTGCAACCTTACTTTTCTTCCACAATAATTTTCCTCCGAAAAGAAAAAAAAAAAAAAGAGGAGGCTTTATTAATGTTTTTACTTGCTAAAATCCTAATTCACGTGAAGTTCAAACCATCGATCTTCTATACAAATAAAAATCATGAAAAGTAATAGAAGTCGATGAATTCAGTTCGGCGTTCAAGTCGGTTTGATCCTTAAACACCTAAATACTGCTCGTATCCACAAACTAGGTTCGGCTCGGTCTTTTGACTCATTGATTGAGCGTCCATGAGCCGACTTTTTTTAAAAAGAAATTAATAAAATGAGCCGAGCTTGCAAAAAAATAAAAAATTGAACTCAACTTGTCGCATACGAGTTCAAACCGCCTACGGATTAAGCAGGATGAACCAAGCCTGCAGTTGAAACTGATTCGACCCGTTTGCCACCTCCACCTCCACCTGATTTTCTTTTTATCTGGGCTAATATTTTCATCACGACCCGTTCTTTAGAACTCCAATTCAGGCCCATAATTTAGGGGGTTGGTGGCCCATTACGGAGGTTGAGTGTGTAATTTCATGTCTGCAACTTGTCAATGAGGTTTTGCTTGAAACAAAGAAGAAAGGGGAAAGAGTAGTGCTACTCATCCAGGGAGATAAATCCCAACTAGAATACAGGTACACGTGGCAAGGTATATTCCTTTGATAAAAAGTCACAATTATCCTTCCTTTATACTTTAGTTTAAATCGAGATTTTTTATTCCTAATATAGGATTAGTTTGATTTATCTCTCCTAATAAAAGGAAAAACCAA
>CAIGRF010117927.1:25512-36050 GCA_903798235.1 Fraxinus ornus | reverse complement strand
AAAGATAGAGAATAATGTAGTTGGGATCAATAAAAGCCTCACTTTAATGCTCAAGAATTGTTAAATCAAGTGGAGAAATAGTGAGATATTTATAGCACTCAAGCTGTCAAAAGTTCTGTCCTAACGGACACATTTTACCGAACGTCCGGTAAAATACCGAACGGTCAATTAGCCATTATTTTTTGTCAACAAATTGGCCCGTTGAAAATTTGACCGTTGGGCCAATTTTGGTTTTACCGGACGTCCGGTAAGATCAACTTTAGCCCGGAACGTCCTCGTTTTAATATTTTTCAAATGATAATACTGGAGGGACGTTTTAAAATGTTTTTCAAGGTATTAGTTGTATTTTAAATGCTTGTTTCGAATTTTTAACTTTGAAAACATATTTTTCGAATAAAACATTTTTATCGTGAATTTGTAAAAAATCAAAACTTTGAGCTTTATCACGATGCATTGCCAAGTATTAAAATGTTTTACCTTTACATATAATCGTGAAACATCTAAATACTTAGTTTGAATAACTTGACGTTCATTACTTGATTTGTACTTCGACTTGTGTCTCGATTTTTGTGTAGGCAACTTTTACGAGATTCGCAACATCATTCTCCAAGACCTCGATTCTTTGAGCTTGTTTCCATTTGTGCTTGTGCAAATTACTTGATCTCGAACTTTGTGTCATCGAATATACTCATGTGCAATAGTCACTATGGTCACTTAAAATTAATTTGTTAGTAATAAACATGATTTGTTTGTGATAATCAAAATGAGATGTCAACCATAGGTCAACAAGACCTATAAAAACAAGCCTAGGCTATCTGGTGGCAAAGGGGAAAAGCTGGGACCAAAATATGGCATTTCCAAGAAGAAATTTCAAGAAAAATATTTCAACTGTGACAAAGTAGGCCTTAAGTCTTCATAATGCAAATTGTCGAAAAAGAACAATAAGAAAGAAGCCAGTGTGGTTGACTATATGGCATATGACGTGTCGGAGATGAATCTCGCAGCTTTCATTTTTGAAGTAAATATGGTGGGTTCAAACCCAAAAGAGTGGTGGATTGACACCAGTATTACAAGGCATGTGTACTTTGATAAAGAGTTGTTTACTGTGTATGAATCGAAAATTTGCAAAAGTCCAGTGTCCGGGTTGCTTTTGAATAGGCATGGTTTTTGTATTGTGTTTGAGTCAGACAAATTCATTTTATCAAAGAATGGAATGTTCATCGAAAAGAGCTATGCTTCCGATGGTATGTTTAAATTGAACGTAATGGTTGTGAAGCCGAAAATCAATAAAGTTAATTCTTCCATTTACTTGCTTGAGTCTTCAATTTGTGGCATAGTAGATTAGGACATGTTAACTATGATATTTTACGTTGATTAGTTAACTTGAATTACATACCCGCATTCCATATTGATTCAAAACATAAGTGTGAAACTTGTGTTGATGTGAAATTGACAAAGTCATCATTTAAATCAATTGAACGAAATACATAACCATTTGATTTAATTTACAGCGACAATGTGATTTAAAATTTATACAAACAAGAGGTGGCAATAAATATTTCATTACTTTTGTCGATAATGGCACAAGATACTTTTATGTATATTTGCTTAAAAGTAAGGACAAAACTATAGAGAAGTTTATTCTCGATAATAATAAAGTTGAAAATCAACTTAATAAGAAAATTAAGATGTTGTGAAGTGATCGAAGTGGTGAGTATGAAGCATCATTTGCTGAATTATGTACACAACACAGAATCATACATGAAAACACTGTAGCTTATTCACCGCAACAAAATGGTGTTACTGAACGAAAAAGTCGTACCTTGGAAAAAATGATGAATGCAATATTAGTAAGTTCTAGGTTACCTCAAGAAAAAGGCGGGGGGAGGGAACACTGTGTTATAAGCATATTACCTTTTAAATAAGGTACCCCGAAAGAAAACGGAAAAGACCCCTTATGAGTTATGGAAATTCTTGCTAAAGTAGATGTTCCAACACCAGAGAAGGTAAATATAGGCCCGAAAACTGTAGATTGTATCTTCATTGGTTATGTACATAATAGTAGTGGTTATCAATTTCTTGTGTGCGAGTCTAAAATTCCAGACATACACAAACATATGATAATAGAATTGGAAATGCTTCATTTTTTGAACATACGTTTCTGTACATATCCAAAGAGGAAGCAAGCTCCTCTAAACGACTCACAAGATTATGAGTGGAAATAGTCAAATCAAGAACTAGAAGAGGAGATTGAGGTTGAACCAAGATATAGTAAAAGAGAAAGGATAGAAAAATCCTTTGGTCTTAGTTTTCTGACTTATATGTTAGAAAGTGAACCTCAAAACTTTTAAGAAACTGTGAACTCTTCAGAATTACCTCAATGGAAAGAGGTCGTTAAAAGTAAAATAGATTCCATTTTGTAAAATCATACATGAAAGCTAGTGGACCTTCCTTTAGAAAGTAAACCACTAGGCTACAAATGAATATTCAAAAGAAAAATAAAAGTAGATGGAACTATTGAGAAGTATAGGGCCGAATTAGTAATAAAAGGTTACAGACAACAAGAAGACCTTGATTACTTTGGTACATATTCTCCAATAACAAGAATATCATCCATTAGGACGATTCTTGCGATTGCAGCTCTACAAAATCTTGAAATACATCAAATGAATGTTAAAACGACATAGTTAGAACACCGATAGATACAAGTCAGCATCTGTCTAAAAACAAAAGCGAAGAGATACTCTCGAATTATTGGAAGTTTGATATACTTGATGAGTTGCACAAGATCAAACAGAGCCTACACAGTTAGTAAACTGAGTAGATGCACGAGTAATCCAAGAGCTGACCACTGGAAAGGAATAGTAAGAGTACTAAGGTACTTAGGTTATACTCGTATATATGGACTGCACTATATCCAATAGTCATTGAATGGTATATTGATGCTAATTTGACATCTGTCTACTAGTGAATTTGTGCTGACGTTGGGAGGTGCAACTATATCATGGAAATCCTCTAAACGAACAATTATAGCTAGATCTACCATGGAATATGAGTTTATAGCTCTAGATAAATATGGTTAAGAAGCTGAGTGGTTACGTAACTTCTTAAAAGATATTCCGAGATGGTCTAAAGATGTGCCAGCAATTTGAATACACTACAATAGTCAATCAGTGATTAAAATGGCACAGAATAATAATGGTAAGTCTAAAAATGTACGTCGTAGACATAATACTTATGGCAACTACTCTCAACCGAAGTTATCTCTATTGACCATGTAAGGTCAAATGATAATATTGCGGATCCGCTAACCAACAAGTTAAATAGAAAGTTAGTTGGAAAATTATCGAAATGAATGGGATTTAAGCTCTTAAACGAATGAGTTAATACAAAGGAAACCCTACCAGTTGACTATAGATCCTAAGATCTAAATTCAAAGGGACAACCTAATTGTAAATATTTAATTGAATTACTATGTGGGATATAATCTCCTGTCAATTTCTATGATGTAACAGTGATTCCCGTAAGAATGAAGGATAAGCAATAGACTTTTGATGATTTTTATGCTCCGAAGACCGTTCGAAGTAATACATGTTACTTTTAATAAGAAAAAAACTATGTTAGAGACAAGTGGGACTGCTTTTAAGGGAATTGTGTGGGCTCAATTCTTAGAAACTCTCACAGAACTAGGAAAATGTTCATGGCCAAAACAAACATAACTATGAGAACTGAGTTGTGTTATGAAGAAATTTCTGTGGAGTGTGTCATCGTTTACACAAATGGTAGAATAGTTGAAGGGCATCATGTCTACTAATCAGTTAGTAAAGTAAACATATTTATACAAAGGAATGTTCAAAGGATAAAACCTACCATCCTATGCAAGTTTCGACCATTGATTTCTATCATGTCTGTATGTTATTGTTGTTAATTTAATTCATGTTGGGAATTATTGAAAAATAATATATTAAATTAATATATTAAAGCAATATATTTAAGTTGAATGAAAGTGTAACAACAATTCAAAGATTTCAAGTCTAGTCAATTCCGTAGTTAATTTGTATTTGAATTGGTTCAATTCCATAATCAACTTGTGGTTACAAATTCATTCGTGGTTATTTTAACATTATTTGTGTTAAATACAAAATTATCTAAGAATTGAAAGCTCTCTTATCCTAGTACTATATAAGAAGGTGTTCTCCTCCTTATTCTTCACACACACAAAAAATAAAAATAAAAAAATAAAAATAGATAGTTATTTCTTCACCATAAGTTTCTCTCCTTTTTGTTTCAAGAGTTTAGTTTTTAGTAACTTATATAGTTTAGTTATTTGTTCTAGTTTGGTGATAAAATTGTGAGCATTCCTAGTTCTCTTAGAGTGATGACAATGTGCTAGTCAGCTACTTTCAATCGTTGTATCTTGAAAAATAGACGCTATCATTCCTCTTACATCACACTGTGGGTGAATTTATTTTAAAAAAACGATGTGCAACAAATACCTCTATTACTTTCAATACCGCTACTACCTCAAAAACCATTTCCTTTAATTTTATCGTTACTCTGTTTATTGTAATATTTTCTTTCATTATTTTATTTATATAATCCCAACACTATTTTTAATTTCTTTTTTGTATTTTTTCTAACATAAACTGATTTGCTTTGCTTTGCTACTGTGAATGATAGCACCCCCTACACACTAGAGGTGTAAATTAGGTCGTACCATGTTCTTGTATTACGGGATTGTGTCGGGCCAAGTACAACACATCTAATGTCAACGTGCGTCCCTTGCCACGACTGCAAGAACAAGAACCGGGCCAGCATGCACACAAAAATATACCCTGGACCACAGGCAAGAGACAGTACTACACACAACTCACAAGTAGGCTCACATAATAATAAGGATGAGGATTCTTGTACATTGGGGGCTCCATACCGGCAACCTTTCAATAGAAGGCTACCATGTGGCCATTATGTCAAACCTTATGAAGCCCCCAATGTACCTATAGCACTACTCTAATAATAATACAGAAAAAGAGCAGAAAGAGAACACGAGAAATTCCTTCAAAAGGCATTTTCTGCCACAAGAACTCAATATCATGTGGTTAGCAAAGACAGAACAAAAACAAAGTACATTTGACAATAAGCCAACAGAATTGAGATAAATTTACTCCCACGTGAATATCCGCGTTTGGTGGGATCCACTTGTAGACGACCCATCGGGCTCATTCATAAACATTCCCTGAAAATGAACAGTGGAGTTTTTGCTACCATGGGGGGAATCCATGTCAAACCCTACTGGCTTGCTTTCAACTTCTCGAGGATACGAGTATTGGCCTAGACCGATATACTGAAGGCTGTGAACTGACTGCGCATTTGGGAGTACTGGATCATGCTGCACCACATGGTCCAAACCAAATTCCCGAGAAACAGCAGGGGCCGATGACAGAAGAGAGAGAGCACGATCAGAGTCAACGACTTGATTTAACCCATCTGAATAAATATTTTGGCTGCAGGTATTATTACTTCCTGATGCAGCATTCGGATCTAGATGAGGTTGACAGATGGAAATTTCTTGGACGCTTTGGTGAGTGCTTTGCAAAAATTGAAGTTGATTTACTCCTTTAAAGCTATGAGCCAAACTTTCAGGAAATGTATTTTGTCTCTCGATGTAATTTAAGTATGGGTGATTGTTGTATAGAATCATATTACTCTCAGTTTTCGCAACCCTGGCCCAAGGTGAGCTCGTAGTGGGATTCGAAATTATATCCGGGTTATTAAACGAAAGAACTCGTGTACCTGCAGCAATAAGACAGTTCACCTAACCAAATAAATGCTATCATGTTTGGCTAAGCTTAAAAAGTATAAATAAATAAGTTTCAAAATAAACATATTTTTTATCGGTCAAAGTACGAAAGAAGTAAGTTACTTATTTTGAACATTAAAGTAAGAGCTACTTTTACAATGAGCAACTTTTTTTCAAATGTTAAGAAAAGAGTAAGTTATCAAAACATGTTCGGAAACAAAAGGTTAACTTTGACTTGTTTTTGAACTTAGCCAACACGCTCTGAGTGAGTCGATTTGATGGGTGTATCGCATTTGAAGTTTGTTTAAGTAGAAATATGATAAGCTAACATGCAAACAAATAAATGCTCTCTAAGTCACTTCTAAAAAATATATCATATATTTTAAACGATAATTCTAACCTTGCTGGCCAGGAAACATCAAACCAGAACTTCTGGACAGGGTGTCAGGCTGAGGCTTCCTCCGGCGCCTGTTATGGCCATCAAGACGTTTCCTGCAGCTTCTCTTTCCCTCATCAAACTCTATCAAGGAATGAAACCTACAAAAATGGCATAAAATAGATTTTAGTACATGTTTGTCAAAGCTTATAATTGATTATAGGATAATTCTGCTCTAGCTCTCACATGAGGTGGGTCCCGAGGACCCACCTCATTAAACCTCTGCCAGGCCTTTTACCGGCCTGGCTGAGCAGCTTAGTTCTTGATTATAAGTAGTGGGTACCAAGGAATGTGGGGTAAAAAAGTAGGTAAAAGTTGTGGATGCTATACGTGGATAAAAATAAAGTTTGACAAACCACAAACATGCACTTACATGCGATATAATACTTCAAATCTAAGCTGATCCCAGGATTAATATCATCAGAAACTATGTAGTCCATGGTCAACTGAAGCAAGACCAAACTAATGGTGCTTACTAGGTCAGATAACTAGAGGCACTTCAAAAAGTTCAAAATCTCTGTCCACAACAGTCAACTAGGTCGCAGAATATCATCGTAATTTCCTAAAAATGACTGCTTGGAACCAAAACCTGTTTTCATTTTAATCAAAGTTTTGATGCCAAATGCATTCTTGATCAAAGAGCCGTGACATTAGTCTGAAGAAAAAAGAAGCACCTTTTCACAAAAAAGGGTCAAAAGGAAATCAGAGTTCGATCTCCAAAACGAATACAATTCACTTCAGAATGCTAATAACCAAATTGATGTTCATTGCAAGACTGAAGAGCCCCACGAGTATCCTTCAAAATTAGTGTAATTTAAATTTGAACTTGTCCTTTAAAATTGAGGGAGAATTGCCTAGAAAAGTTACAGCTACAATCAGAACGGGGTGAGTTTTGAATGTGAGAGAGTTGTATCATTATAATTGGGGAAATCTCAGCACTGTTTAATACAGTCAAATATTGGTCAAGTAATAAGTAAATAGTGGCACTCGAAAAATTGATCCTAACTCGAACAAGGGAGATAACTCAAGTTACAGGAAGAGTTGTGAATTAAAACTTGGGGTTAAAGAAAGAGAATGTAAAAAAAAAATTGCTAAGTGTAGACATATCCATTTTAGCAAGCCTATATAATACGCCACAACAGTATATGATCAACCAAAGTCCAAAGATACTATAATTTCCCAATTAAAACTATATATAAAGGATTTTAGAGGGAAGCCGTTTCCGTAGCAAGGGAGGTATAAGATCCTCTGTATAGTTCTTCATAACAGAGAAACATCTGCAGCAGCAGAATGTGTATATCTCTCTCAAATAGAAGGTGAAGAAATATAAACTCTGTGTGTGCTTTGCATACTTCAGTTATTTTTTACTACTTATTGATCTTGTAACTTGGATTTTGGTTTAATCCCCGACACAAGTATGAACAAATTAAATTGTTACTAACGCCGATGATAACATAGAATCATACAGCATTTTCCAAAGCGATTTACTTGCTGCAAGTCATGCTAATTTATATATTGACAAACTTCTTATCAATCCATGCTTCAAATGTGATGAGGGCTAAGCAGACTAATGCATCAATGGAATAAAATGCTGAAGCATAAAGGATCGGTACCGAATCATAAGTGATGCTGACAATTTATAAAATTTACCTGCTGCACTGTTGACAAAACCGCTGCTCTCGCCCCTCGATAGTGACCCTTGCAGTTTTCGAGTGTGCCTCGCAGACTTTGTGACGCCGGTGATACTCTCGACACAGACTTAGGTCCGCATTACACCCATCCACCAAGCACTGAGCAACTTGTGTAACATTCCCAGGTGCCTTTGCCCTTTTCGATGATCCAGAAAATGACAATGAATCCATAGAAAAGTCTTGGAAGATTACAAAATCCTTTCAATGTCTAAACCCTCAATTCCAACAGCTCTTTAACTCTATGATTTAATCCCCAATATTCTATATACTTCAAAGTTGCTGACCAGATATTCACTGTGCTGGAAAATTGAAAACAGGGCAATGGTTTTTTGCTCCAAAATAGTTCACACACTCCATTTTCTCTCAATTAAGCTCTTCCTAATCCGATTAGCCATTGATCCTCAATAACATTCTTTCCATACTCGCCCACCCGTTAAACATCAAGTAAGTCTGAATAGCAATGTTAAAAAAAAAATCATAAACAAAGAGTAAGACTGATTAATCCAGTTTAAAAGGCAGAAAAAAAAAAAAAACACACACACACACACACAAAATTGCAGGCGAATGCTACGACTCCAAATAATTCAAGTAAAAAACTACAGCTGAATAGGTTATGTATTCGTATCAGAAGAGAACTCAATATTGACAGCTCCAATCTGTAAATTGACATTCAAATTAAAATCTACAAGGATCAGTATATGGAAAAGGGGATACAATACCATTAATCGTTTACTTCAAATCTTCAACATTCTAATTTGCTAATTCCATGCTAATACTACTTCAAGACAGTCTATTCTTAACGAATTGAATCTTCCCTAAATAAGAAGCAGATATTTCTAATCTTTTGGGAGAATTATCAGTGTTCAAGTAACAAAATTGATTATTGAACGGTCTTATTCTTTAACAGAGTAATTTTTTCCGACTTTTTAGGTAAGACAGATAAAAACAGGTCTTTTGGAAGAAAAGTAAAAAAATGGCAGTAATTTCACCAACCCAACCCCCAACAAACCTACACCCAATCACAAGGCCCACAAAAATAAAATTTAAATTAAATCAATGCAGTTAGTGAAAATTCAGTATTATTAAAACTAATATATTATCATGTAAATAAAACCCAGAAAACCCATTTCAAGAGGGGAAAAATATGCACAAGGGAACAGAAAAGAGGCTCATCTGCAATTTGCTGATACTGTAAAAAAAATATTTCAATGATGTAAAAAAGTTTGAACATTCCTTTTTTTGGTGGGTTTTGAGGGTTGATTAGAAAAAGACTGAAACTTGAACAAGAATAGTGTGTGTGTGTGTGTGTGTGTGAGAGAGAGAGAGAGATTACCTCAGAAAGGAAGCTCAAAGTCTGTTAATTTTTTCACATGTTAAAGTACGGTACCCAATAAGATGAAATGCATTAAAGTCGAAGAAATTGAAGCAAATTAAAGTAGAACCATGTTACTCTTACATCTTTGATACATAATTTGGTACACATCCCCTCACATGAGGGTGAGATCCGCGATTGTGGACCCCACGTGGACCCCACCCCCATATAAGAGGGATGTGTACTAAGTTGTGTATCAAGATGTGTAGGAGTAGCATTTTTCATTAAAGATAAAGAAGCATAGTAAGTTAAATTGAAGTTAAGAGAGAGAAAAGAGTTTCAGACAGGTGGAAAGAAGATAACTGACTTAGTCTTCTCAGCCATTGATTCTCTGACAACGACTCCATTATAGATGTCCCAGTAGTGGCAACTGGCAAAGAGATAATAATGGTGTGTGTGTGTGTGTGAGAGATAGAGAGAGAGAGAGACGGTAGGGAATGAAAAAAGGCTACATTAGATGAACAAGAACATATGCATAATCTCACACAAAACCAATAATGGAGCAATGCCACGAAGTCTCACTAGAATTACAATTTCAAATTGAATGTTGATAGATAATAGGTTAAAAAGAAAAGTAGAATTGAATGACTTATTTACTTATATATATCATTTAATGTCACATTAACGTCACTTAAATAAGAGTTGTAATTTCAACAAGACCAACTAGCATTATTCTAATGAATATTTGATCGGATTTGATATAATGTCCATGATGGGCATGCGTTACAATGCCCACCATGAAAAAGTGTTGCCACATGTATATGATGTTGCCAACACCAAATGCTGTCACATCCACAGTAGGCTTTGGGCATTAGATCAGGGACGGAGCAAGAGGGTGGCGGGGGGCGACCGCCCCGCCAACATTGTCCATCGGTACATTATTCGTAGTTAATTTGTAATGTATTTTTCAGTTTCGTCCCCTCCCCCCAAGATTTTGACTCGCCCCCAAATTTTTAAATTTTTTTTTCCATTAATAAATATTGAGGAAATAACTTGCACTTTAAAATTCAACCATACAAAAATCATAGATCTAAACAAAAGATTCAATAATTACTTAAATAAATAAATAGCTCAAATCCAATCCAAAACCTAAATTCTCAATTCCCAAGTTGGTTTATGCATTATGCATGTTTACTTGTTTTGTCTTGTGTATAATTTTGATTTCTCATTGAAATGAAGATGTTAAGATTGTGATTTGTGACTGGTGCATTGTGAATGACAGAAGTGAGAAGACCAGAA
>CAIGRF010117927.1:0-25480 GCA_903798235.1 Fraxinus ornus | reverse complement strand
TGTAATTGTGTTAGTTATTGAATATTTGAATTCAAGAATTAAGTAGTAGAATAGTCTTGAACATTGAATTTCAGTACTATTTTGGTACTCAAAATCGTCGTTTTCAATTCTCTTAGTTAAAAAAAAAAAAATTCGTTCTACCCCCCGTATTTTCGCCCCCCCAAACTAAAAATCCTGGCTACGTCCCTGCATTAGATCATTCATGGATATCAGATACACAAGTATTAATGTATGTGTATATAGATAAATATATGTTTTGGATGGAGGGTGAAGTTAGACGAGGTATGGAAAATGCTTCTTGTAAATCACAATTGACATATTATTTTACAAATTGATGAGAGTTGACAATAAATTTAATTAAAAATGTCAAAAATCTCTTTACTACTCATACGGTTGTGCTTATGTAATGTGAGTTAATGACAAAAATAAAGTAAAATAATTTTTTTTTTTTATTGATGAGATTTTGACTCTAATAAATATTGCCATATCATCTGTAAGTAATGTCATATTTAGCTCTCCAAACAGCCTTTTTGGTGCACGTAAGAATAAATGGACATAAATTGTTTCTGAAAAATAGTCACACATGATCCATTCTATTTTTTATGGTATTTAGGTCCTCAAACCATTTTTTTGGTGCACGTAAAAACAAATGGACATAATTGCACTTGACCTAGTGTATCCTGGTAATTCACCTAAGCTCATCATCCTTGAAAAGACTATTTGATAGGAAGATGAATGATTTTCATAGATTTGTCCTTACCTGCATTAAAGAAGAAAGTTTGGGATTTAAATGCAAGAAAAGAAAAATGTCACAGAAACGAGTGGCAAAGAAAGGGACAGAGTGTTTTATGTGACGTAAAAAAGAAAAGAAAAAGAAAAAAAGTTTGATAAGGTATAGATTTGTGCTTATACTTCGTGTCTCACGAGTCACATTCTTCTCCTCTCATTGTGCTCCGTCTCTATCATGTCTTAAGATTTGACAAAACTTTATATAATAAGAGCCTGTTTGGTAGATATTAAAATCGAATTAAAATTGAAAAATTAGTCGTTATTGTTGACTTTTATTAGACTAGTGAAATCTAATAACGATCATATTTTCAATTTTAATATAATTTTAATTGTTACCAAACAGACTTTAATTTTTTGATCCGAACTTGAGAGACGGGATATAAAGACGTGGATAAAGTATTCTTATGCATTTTAAAATATTGTTTATACATAATATTAAATAGTACTATCAATAAAATTTTAACTTGTTATTTTTATAGTTCGTACATTTTAATGTAACATTGTCTAGTTTTATCCATATTAATAATTATTTGAATTATTATCCACACCAAAATTTTTCAGATGAATGTTAAACTCGTACACACTTTCACTCTCACTTTCACATGACTTAGGCCCCGTTTGACCCTCTTTCTTTAAAGAATTATTGAATTATTCTATATGAACGGGGCCACGGACAACTCTTCTTTAAAATTCATTTTTTTTAATTTATTTTTAATCCTATATTTTTTCAATAAAATACTTTTACAAGTAAACCCAGATTTTTTTTCTACGTTTGAACTATACATTCTTTAAAAAAAATCACTTTTTAGAAAATATATTTTTAATTAGGCTCAAACGAGCCTTAGAATTCAAAGTTTTTATAAAATATATTTTTGCAATCAAACAGGTAAAAAGTAGGAATGGTATCAAACAGGGCCTTAGTATTACATATTTAAATAAGATAAGGAATCCAATTATACAATTTTTAAAGGTTAGGAAACTTAAGCTCATGTCTAATAATCATTATTAGGAAAAATACAGCTTTGAATAGTGATTTTTAGAAGAATACGTGGTTAAAAAGTATGAAAAGATTTTGAGTTTATACGCAAAATATTTTATTGTTTGAATATATAGTTGAAAGTGAGTAAGTAGAAAAATAAAAAAAAGTTAGAAAGTAATGGATTATGCATTTTTGAGTGGAGCCCTCATTGCATGATTGAACCTTTCGGCTCTTCCGGAGACAAATAATTTGGGCCCCAAAGCTAATCAGATCACAATTGACAGCACAGTAAAATGAACTATAAAACAACAAAAGTATGCAGACAATCCAACGACTACAAGACAGAATTATTTATTATTTTTATTCTGATTATTGCTTATAATTAAAATTTAATTAACTATAAACATGTTTTGACTCTCACAAGTTGAGTAGTTTAACAGACAAAACTATAATTTCACTCACAAATTTTGACTCTTGTACTTTTGAATTTTTTTTTTATTTATATATAACTTTATCGTTCAAGTTAAATTACTTATATGATTCAAAAAAAACGTACGACTTGAAATATTGTCTGCTTTGAAATAGATCTTAATCCATGAATCGAAACCATGATTGTCATCTTTTCAGATCCTTGATCAAGTAAAATGAAGACGTGTTACATTAACACATCTAAACGCTTAATACAATATTTTGCAAGATTTGGAAATAATTTCATTTTCAATTATTATGTGATAAATATACTTGAATGTTTTGAAGCAACAAATCCTTGGCGTTGTCCGAAAATTAACTTCATAAAATCGTATGTGAGTCTTTAACAAATATTTTCGCACGAGTATTATCTCATTAAACATCAAATTCTAGCACAAGAATTGGATAGTCTTTACCTTAAATATCAATCTTTATTAAAAAAGAATGTACAACACTATCCCATAAAGACATTTGACAAATCAAAAGTTGTCATAATATCAATTTGATACTTGAAACTAAATATATAACATATCGAACGAATTGTAAAAGTTATCTTGATCATCGAACAAACGTACAAAACATCCTTTGACGACCACTCGACCATCTAATCGACATCATACATTAATGGCAAAAACTCATCAGGCCAACTACGCCGCGATCCCCGTAAAAATAAGAAAATATTCTATATATTATCATTTATCAGAAACCGTTGCCAACCAGTCAGTTTCATGCTTTAAAGTTTGCCTGAAGGGAGGAAACATTATCTACAGTTTACTGCACAGGAAAAGAACTTTACAACTGTTTTATTTTAGCAACCCATCATTTTTGCACTCAATTGACCATTAATACTTTGTATAAGTTAAAAAAAGAGTGCCCATAATTTTCAACAATGTCATAACCCAAAATCAGGAAAGTATAGAGATTTTAGGACCACACTTTTGTTGTGTAGTATAGGGAGTGGGGGGTAAAACAGACCCGGCCTGGGCACGTGTCAATTCGTGGCCCGTATCTTTGTCTCAAAGGTTCCGAACTTGGCATCGGTGTCAAAAACAGTGAGCCGATCTAGACGAATCCATCATTAAGCTCATAGTCGGCGTTAATCAACCCAACTAAAAATATTGTCCTAGTCGCTTCTTGAAAATATGTGGATTAGACCGCCTACAAAACTGCCAACGTTGTAGGTAGTCGATTTAAACTGGCCAACCCATCATCTTTTAATCTATAATTGAACAAAGTAAATAATGAGAATATTATTATTGATATATTTGATAATTACATCGTTAAAAGCACTTTACATGTAATAGTACGACTTTTTATTAAATTGAGCTAAGGGATCTAAAAAATCCAACTTGGCAAAATCCATCATTATCGATAGATAAACCCGTTAACAGGTTCGAATCAAACTTGGCTGCTTTAAATCCAATTTTTAATGGGATGCATTCCCCAAGCTTGAACCATCCACCCATATTGACACCACAGTTCACTCGACTCGACCCATTGGCCCGGCCGACTATGGTCATCATGACTTTCAAGTTAAAAGTTGTACCCACTATTTCAATAATGTGATAACCCAAAACTGGAAAAGGAAAACGATGTTTAGGGCCACTTTTTTTGGTGTGTAGTGCTAAGGGATAGGGGTCCCTTTTTATCCTTTAAAGAAGTGTTGTACCTAAAAAGTTATCATTATCATCTTCATTTACCTAAACTGTCAGGCGTGCAGTAAATGGATAATTATGTGACAATATGCATCACTACCCAATTTGTTTAGCTGCAGAGCACAGATGGATGGTTCTTACGTTTTCAGATGACACTTGGATTCATTCAATTGAACAAGTCACGTTGGTTTGGTACGCAATATCGAACAAAACAAAATAAACATGATTAGAATTCGTTTGTCATGACTTTCGCTTTTACTTTTTGTAGAGATTTTTTTGAATAATCTACATTTATTTTTGTTTTGAAATTAAGTTTTTTTAAAAAAATTCATATTCTGAAAGTATTTTTAAAAAAAGTCACACTTGACCAACTTCCTCTAAACCCTTTAAATAAAAAGAATCGCTTTCATAAAATTAATCAAATGAGTTCAAAAGCAATTTTTAAGTCTCAAAAACTTCTTTTAACTTTTCAAAAGTTCCAACGGATCCTCAAGGATTTTAACTCATTAATAGTAAGATTTAGTACGTGGTAGAAAATAACCAACAATATTAACTATGCAACACTTCCAACCTCTACAATTAAAGAGTAGAACAAATTGTCTGGCGCATGCCTAACAAGTGCCGGCTGACCTACCTGTTTTAACATCACTAGGTGCAACCTTTAATTAAACATGTTCGGAACCAGCCCAGGTTATAACTCGAGTGCCTAACAAGTTCAGGCAAACCTTAAAGGCTGATTCGACTGTGTTAAACCCCACTAGGTGCAACCTTTACCTAACCAAGTTTGCCATAATTTCAGAGCAAATTGCAAATACTATTCTTTGTGAAAGAATGACTTGTTGTGCACATCCAGTGATGCCGATCGTAACGCATGAAACCCAATAAGAAGAACATAGGAGATAAGAAGAGAGAAATGGGAGGAAGATTGTATTTTATTCAATAATACAATGTGTCTTATTACAATCAACGGACCTATTTATATAGGCTAAAAAAACGACTAATAAGGAAATCACGAATACTAAAGAAAATTAAGTCTTCCTTTTACAAAATCAATTTACCAAAAATGAGTAAAATGCAATAACGGAAAATTTTATTGTAATTGATATTAATTTCGTTCACGCCTCGAATATACTTTCCAATTTACATCATTCCTCCTCGGCTGAAAAGAACTCAACTCCGACAAGGTATAATCCAGATAGGCATCCAAAAGCGTAGCATCCAGTTGATAGAACTCGTCTTCATTAATTCAAGTAGCATCACTAAGCGGACGATCCTTCTAACGCACCAAAAACCAACGAAACCCACCATCTTGTGAAGCAACAAACTTATCATCAAGTACCTCAGCAATGATATCCTGCAGAGAAAAAGTGGTAACAGGAGCTCGAGGAGGCGGCCGAGAAGACTGTCCTACAGAAATATTAGACGGCAATATCGAAGCCTTGAACGTGCCTCGATAAGGATATAAATTTATTATATTGAAAACATAACTAATATTTAAGTGCGTTGGCAACTCAAGTAGATAAGCATTAGCCGTTTAATTATGGGAAAATGACCTAGTGATCTAGCACAAAGTTTCTTGGCAGCATGTTTAGGGAATCGTTCAGGTGCAATTCGGACCATAACATAATCACCCACATTAAATTCTTTATGCCTATGGTGGGAATTAGCCGATAATTTATAATGATCGTTGCTTATAGAAATTTTACGTTCAATATCATCATGCAAGTCACGAATATGATCGGCAAAAGCTTGGGTGGAGGCAGGAGGACGAAAATCAGGGGGCAAAGAAAGTAGATCTTTTAACGTGGAGAGAACCCTTGAACGACCTCGAAGGGGCTATGACCGTAGACCAATTAACAGAATTATTGTAAGCAAACTCAGCAGTGGATTAAACGAGATCTCAATTCCCTAGTTTATCCCCAACCAAACAACGAAGTAGATTACCTAGACTACGGTTCACAACTTCAATTTGACTATCGGTTTGAGGGTGAAATGCTGAAGAGAACTTAAGCGCCGTCCCAAATAGTTTCCAGAGTGTCTTCCAGAAGTAACTAACGAACTTAACATCACGATCAGACACAATAGTGACCGGAAGCTCATGGAGCCAGACAACCTCTTTGAAGAACAACTTAGCGATATAAGAAATCAGAACACTTGGAACATGGAATGAAATGAAACGTCTTAGAGAACCGATCGACCACCACAAAAATGGAGTCATGACCTCAAGTTGTTTTAGGTAACCAGAGAACGAAGTCCATACTAAGGTCACGCCAAGGAGTATGAGGAACAAGAAGAAGAGTATACATCCCAATATTTTGATGTTGTGCCTTACCCAACTAACACGTACGACACAGAGAAAATACAAGCAACGTCTTTCTTAAAGGACAGCCAATAAAAAACAATCCTTAGCTAACGCGATTGTTTTATCTTAACCGAAATGACCAACAAGACCTTCGACATGTAGCTCCCAGATTAGGAAATCACGAAGTGAGGTACTGAGAATACATGACTTGGTACCCTTGAAAGATAACCATGTTTAAGCAAGAAAAAAGCATGTTTGTGAGAAGGATTGTCTAAAAGGTCCTGAAAGATAATGCCAAAGTCAGGAGAACTAAGATAATCGTCCTTCAAACCCTCAAATCCTACCATAGCAGCGCTCATGGAATGGAATACCGTAATGATATGACTAAGAGCGTCAGCTGCTTTATTTTCGACCCCGGCCTGATGATGGAGAACAAAAGTATCCTCCTCAAGAAATTCAACCCACTTAACATGTTGTTCACTTAAATGACGTTGGGGGTTAAGGTAGCAGAGAGCCTGATGGTCGGAATACATGACAAACTCTTGAGGCAATAAGTAATATCTCCAATGATGGAGAGATTGGACAATAGCATAAAATTCTTTATCATGAGTAGAATACTTATGCCGAGACTGGTTTAATTTTTCGTTAAAGTAAGCGATGGGGTGACCATCCTGACTTCACACACCCTCTATACCCACACCGGAAGCATCACAAGTACCCTAAAAAACCTTAGAAAGATCCTGGTGCCGTAAAACGGAAGCCTCAATCAGCTTTTGCTTGACAACTAAGAAGAGGACCTGGGACTGGAAGAATGAACATTTTTTGAGGTTAGCATATAACTATGCAGAACGAAGAGTAAGGAAGACCCGCCGAACGAACTTCCCATTAAAAGGTCGCAAGACATGGGTCATGACCTGCATGAAAGTTCTAGGTGCATTAGACAACCAAAAAGGCATAACCAACCACTTGTATAAACCATCTTAAGACTTAAATGTAGTTTTCCATTCATCCCCGAGCCTAATCCTTATCTGATGATAACCATTCCGTAGATCAATTTTGGAGAACCACAAAGATCTCGCCGGCTCATCCAACATATCATCAAGTCGTGGAATAGGAAATTGGTACTTAACGGTAATTTTGTTGATAGCACGACTATCAACACACATGCGCTATGAGCCATCCTTCTTAGGGGTGATAAAACGGATAACTGCACTAAGGCTAAGGCTAAGGTGAATAAAACCTTTAACGAGTAAAGCATCAATTTGTTTATTGAGTTTAGCTCTCTCCGCAAGGTTCATTCTATAATGAGGGCGATTTGGCAACTGAGAACCACGGACAAGATCGACAGCATGTTGAATATCCCGTATAGGAGAAAGCTCATCATGTAGATCGACATGCATAATATCACTAAACTCATCAAACAAAGGAGTGACCTCGGGTGGAAATTCGATTTGAGAATGACAAAGGTGTTGTGAACAAGCTTTAGCAACCAAAGCAAACATAAGTCTGGCATATTGACCTTCACGCTCAAAATCTTTAAGAGATAGCAGATGAATACGGGCATCTGCAATACCCTTGGGTGTGGAGATGGGTATTGTTTTCTTTGGGATGTCTGAGGTTAATGTGTTTGCAGTTTGGACTGTGCTTGGCGAGTGTAAGAGGTATTGGCCAATATTGGGCTTGGGGTGGTGTAGGGCCAAGGAATGTATATAAAGAACTAAAGAACAGCAGCAACACTTGATGAACAGTGCAACATCAACACATTGAAGCACAATGATTTTTAGTTTATTATTTTTGTTTTACTGATGAAAAAAAAAAATCTAAACTGAATTTCGGGCGTGCACAGTTACCCGAATAGTACGGATGAAAAAAAAAAAAAAAAGAAAAAAAAAGAAAACTGCTACTGCTGTCTATATGAATTTTTCTTATATTTTAAGGAGCTCAAAAGTTTCTCTGCTTACAAAAGTGGATGGTTAGGGTTTTAGGGTGGTATATGTAATGGATGGAAATGGTTTGAGGACTTTTGGATTTGAGAACGAAAGATTTTAGGCCAAATGAAAACGAATTGCTCTAATACCAAGTTGATGCCAATCGTAACGCATGAAAACTAATAAGAAAAAAAGAGGAGATAAGAAGAGGGAAATGGAAGATTGCATTTTATTCAATAATTCAGTGTCTTATTACTATCAACGGGCCTCTTTATATAGGCTAAAAACACAAGTAATAAGGAAATCACGACTGCTAAGGAAAATTACGATCCTCCTTCTACAAAATCAATTTACCAAAAATGAGCAAAATGCAATAATGGAAAATTCTGTTGTAATTGATATTAATTTCGTTTACGCCTCGAATATACTTTCCAATTAACATCATCCAGAACGTAGCTTGTAATTCGCTATCTGTACGGAAAACATGAGGCAGGCAAAGACAAAGTAAACGAGCCCTTTTTATTGAGAATTTTTCAAAGTCTCTACTTTCATCCGAAAAATTAATCTGATCCAGAACTATTACATATATACCTAAATCATTGTTATAACGTAAACAATATCTCTACAAAATTCAGTAACCACAAATACGGCCAGCCACTGTCTGTGTGTGTGTTTGGGGGGTTGGGGTGGGGGGGGGTGGCGTTCAGCTTAGCCGCAGCTAACCTTAAAAGTATATCATAAGTAGGTTGCTGAGATTAGCTACTTAAAAGATTGCTTCACACTGCGGTTTCTTGGAAGGAAAGAAGCGCTTAGGCCAGAAAACGTTCTCCCAAACATACCAGAACCTGGAGCGTTTTTGTTCGTGTCTTCAGATGAATGAACCCCGTTGGAAACACCAGGGGTTCTGAGGCTCGACACTCCAACTCCATCTGAGATTTCATAAAGATCCTAAGAAAGAGATACCTGATGGGTTAGACACCAACCATTTAAAATCAAACGAAAGGTGTAAATTTGTAATAAAGTACGATAGTACCTTTAACCCCGACGGAGAGACGGTATTTTGCAAAGGGTGCTGAAAAAGAAACATGAATCAGCGTGGAAAAGAAATACTGATACTTCAACGGGGACGAATAAATGTTGAGCAGAACTCAGAAAAACAGTCATTAGATGTCTAGAATTTTCTATTTTTGATACAAGTATACTAACCAAAAGAATCACAGATTTTCCATAGAAATTTAACTACTCCAGTTACTAGCTTGAAATCAATATAATAGCAGGGATGAAAAAGAATTACGGTCAATATTACAGGAAAGTAACAAAAGGAATCCTAGATGTTCCATAGACAATTCACTTTTCCAATAATTTGGGAAGTTGTTATGTACATATGCCATAACTTTCCAGTTAGAATGCACAGTCCACAAACCTTGTTAGATCTATCAGAAGGTGAAGGTGGTTCGATTGATGAATTGGCAGGTAAAGAAGCAGCCTGTAGAAGACACGGAGAAGAAAAGCAAATAGAAATTCAATCCACATTTTAGCAATGACATTGGAACCTACCGTGAATCTAAGTGAATATTTTACAGTGACATAAGATAATATTCTACCCTTGATGGAGATATTTGCGGCAATTCAAGAGCAGGACGGGAAGAACTTGATGCAGCTTCCTACAGATTGCAAAGAACAAAATTTAGGATTCACTAAAATTAGATAGTAAGAGAAGAAAGTTTATTTCTTGCCTCAATCTGCTCCACAGGTCTGTTATTTTCAAGATTCCTCACATAAGCAACCAACTTTCCAACTCCAAAGTTCGTTTCATTCTACATTGATGATAGGATATAATTGGCAATAACTATTAGATGGTAAAATTATTGCACGAATACAGACACAGAATTCCAGAGTTTAAACTCAAATAATACCTGTCTCCCTTCTATCCTACTAATTTTTGTCTCCTGTAAAAGGAAATTAAGAAATTAGTTTCTAATCCGATCTTGAAGTAAACAACGAAAAATTAGATGATAGTTCACGCGCCACAGCGTGCACAGTGTAGAGACTAATCACCAGAGATCGCACTACGTGGTGAACTGAGTGGACATCTGCACCTATCAGTTTCACTTCTCCTCGTAGTTCAGAAACCTATACAATTTATCAAATGCTCAGTGACTTGGCAGGATACTTAGACCAATATAAAAGGGAGCAAAATTGATCCACTAGTCACCAATGATTTATCTAACCTCTTCTTTAGTTGCAGTTGTATTATCCACACACTCGTCAATTTTACAATCTACACGATCAATTCTTGAAGATAAATGCCGCTTAGTGGCCTGAAAAGGTAAGAAGATAAATGACGCAATAGAATTTTTCAAATACCATATCCGCATGCATCTGACAAAATACACTATAAGGATGTTTTAGCAACACTTTGAGGAATAAAAACCACCAATGACCAACAACAGAAACTAACAGGGATTGACAGCACTGAGCAGCTAAATTCTGTTCAAAATAAGGTTCATCTCCAGCAAAGTACGGGAGTAAAATAAGAATCACACACTAAAGAAATTCAAACTAGCAAAATACTACAAGTCCACAGTTCCTTGAAAGTGTTTCCAAATAATAGTTCAGAAAATAATCAAAATGATGATTAGAACCCAAGACAGAAGTGAAAAGCAAATCAAGCAATGCCCAAAGAATAGTTTGCATGCACAAGGAAAACAACCGAAAACCATTGTTCACCCATTTAATACCACAAAAATGGTAACAATGCCTTGATTCTACAAATCTTGAATAAACATAATTTACTCCATTCATGTCATCACTAAAATAGTCATGCTACGTGGATTGTACAAATCTTTCTTGATGTGGTAAATCAGCAACTCCAAATGAACTTGAAATTTGGAAGTCAATTTTGAGATCATTGGAGAAGGCACAGTCTTGGGTAATTGAAGCACTAAAAAAATTATTGATCAACTTAATATTGCTGGAAGACTATCATGTGCTTAAAATGAAAATGAACAATCAAGAAGAAAATTGGTCAATGGTCAATCATCCACTTGTTCGAAGAGTTCATGAAACTTCATGCTAGCAACAACATCAAGTCCATCACAGCAGAATAAAGAGAATCTATTTTAAATTATATTTCTTAGCATTATATGATAAGATATAGCAACATACTGCACTGACTACACTAAGAACTTCAAACAACATACATGTAATATGATCAGTAGATTTGATAGATTACAGCTATGAATAACGTGTCAATAACGCTGTCTGTCTCACAATAAATCTTCCAAGGTAGAATTTGTAAACATGTGAAATGTAAAAATGAGGAAAAGAGATATTTTAGAATGAGAACTTGCCGAAATCGAAGAGTAGACACCCTCAAGCTGTTTTCCTACAGAAGCACATGCATCGTTTAAGCCACGCCTGGTTGCAAACATCATATCAGATAATTTCCAACCCTGCAACCGCATTAAAAATTTAAAAGATATTAATCAGCCAAAAAGGAGATCTAAAAAGGGAGCAAAATCTTAAGATATGAACTAAGAATAAAAGAAAAATCTAATATTTATTTCACAAAACAATAATGCGAAAAAAGAATATAATGGTGGTATCCAAGCATTAAATTTTGCCTTGTTTATGATAGACAGAAAGTCGTCCTGGTATATTGAGAGGTCACCATTTAGTATTTGACAAGCAAAAATTTCCTACCTAGGCATGAAAAGTTTTGAACTTCAAATTTAACTTTGAAAACATAATCCCTCTTGAAGCTGGTTTTGAACATTTAAAAAACCCACAGATCGATAATTCACCATTTAGGTTCAGCAAAAATCAAATCAGATTAGCATATTATGTGTTCTAAGAGTTGAGCATTTCAGCCTCTAGAAGAGTTGTCACGTCATCCATGCATCAAATTGGCATTCGTCTGACAAGATGAAGATCTTGATACAGCTGCCAACCAAAATCCACATGCCATTACAGTGTATACGAGCAAGGATTTTCCACCAGTAAGTATTCCAACAGAAGATGTGTACTTGCACGGTTTTATTCACTTTCTCGTTTAAAAGACAACTCTACCGAGCTCTGCTCAAGTATCTAGTCATAGGGGAGAACATTCTAAAGATAACACTTATAAATTTGAAATAAAATGATGTTGCATACTTGTCATATTGGAGAGTCCTTGCAAAAGGAGATTATGTATATTGTACATATTTCTATGGAATTTATTTAAAACTTGAACTGAAAATTTTAGGAAGCAAAAAATGAATCTTTAAGAACACAACTCTTAATGAGACGATGCTACCGCAATGTGGCAATATGAGCAAAATGTGCTTTGTTAAATCATATGACCATGAAGAATAGAAGAATTACCTTCCACCAAATATAGCCGTACCCCATAACTACAACAACAATAACTACACCATATTTGCCGGATCCTGTAAATATTTGATATAGAAATGTCAATCAAGAGCGTAGCATTTTAAGTCATTGCTAGAAAACTTTCGGAAAGGCCGGTAAAAATTATTAGCCAAAAAAAAAAAAAACATGCAAGTAAGATTGGATACACCAATTCAGCAATATGGTGCAACCTAGACAATGATTTCCATGGTTTCTTCTAGCTTTTAAATTTTATATATGAAAAAGGACATAACAGCAAGAAGAAAAGTAGGCTTGAATTTCATCTAAGCAGATTTATCAACAAAATACTAATATCCCCCAAATTTCATGAAGAGAAAAAAAAAACATTTTCATTTTTCCAAATCTATGGTACAATAGCTTGGTTTATATTAAAGGTTCCCGGTCAAAGGTTATCACCTACCACCTATGTTGCACGGATGGACACATCGACACATGATTTTCAAAAACATATGACACGGACATGTCGGGGACACATTAATTTAAATTCTTTAAAATTGCAGATTTATATATTTTATCTTCATGTTTATACTTTTTATCTTTTAATAAAATCAATTATTTTCTTGGTTTTGATTTTTGTTCATGAAATCTTTTAAATTGGTAGAGTAGCTATTTGTTATATTAAAATAACTTGAAGTTAAACTAGATATTACACTGCTGGGAAGGAAAAATAAATATATTATATGCCATATTGTCCGGGGAGCGAGAGTGTCGGTGAAGGACACACCACCACATGACGTGTTGGACACAGACATGGACACGCACCACCGGTAGGATTCATGACATAGTGATTTGTAGAACAGAACAGAAAAATCTGTTCTTTACTTCTTGATATTAAGATGATAAAAATAACAGTTAAGATGGCAGCGTTTACGACATAATTAATGCTTATCCTTGCACTAGAACCTAATCTGTTAAGGAAAAGGATTATGTTTTATATGTGATGTTACATTAACATCAAGTCCACTATCACTACAACAGCAAACTCAAGAATGTAAAGAGTCAGTTGTCATGAAATTGATTTATATCCTTGCACTAGATCCTAATCGATTTGAAGAAACAAAAATCTTCCCCGTGGAGTTTGCAGTAAGATGCATTGCATTCTTATTGTTCCACTATGAATAAGTATTTATGATAACAACAAAGGGAAAAAGAATTTATGATAATAGAAACCTGAAGTTTTTGATGTAACAATTGTAACAGATCTACTTGATGCCAACAGTTGCAGCTCCTCCCTCAAGCTATTGACCTATACAAATAAAAAATTCCTTCAGTTTCTGCAATAAGAACATTTAAAATATGTTTCGAAATATGTGGCAAGGGGTGCTCAAGATTTTGTTATTCAAAGACATGAAATAACACAGTGATACAGGGGCCATGAATGCAAAAATTTCACGTGGGTCAACTGTTGAACTCACCATATGTTATATGTTATTACATACTTTTCTGGACTACAGGTCTACAGCCATAATCAATTACCCACAAACACACACCTATTATATCGTAACATCCAACGTTCAGAGTGATGGAGTGTTATAAGGGATTTTATTTATTTAGTTTCCAATTTTAAATCGTATTTTACGAAACATTATTATGATTTGATTTATAAGCTTTTCTAATATTTTCTTACTTAGAATAGGGTCCTTTGAAACCTTGTATGAAGGGGACTATGAAATGTAATCTGGACAACATTTTTTTTTTTTTTTAATAACCGTGAATGTCTGGGTCAGCTTGCGCGCACCTCGACTAATCCCACAAGGCCCTTAAATTTACGGCCGGGTACTCACCTCAGTGACCCTGAGGGGACTCGAACTGATGACCATTGTGAAGTAAAATCAAGGTCAGACCAATTGAACAACCCCTCAAGATTATGATCTGGACAACTTTTGAATTAATGAATAATTGATATTTTCTCCCCTCCTCTCCCTCTCTCCCTCTTCTTTTCTTTCTCCTCTTATATCCCCTTTCCCTTTCTCCTATAATTCTCCTCTTGCATCCGGCATGATATAAGATCAATTCATTTTTCTTTGACCTAATATCCTTCGTTCTCAAGTCCAAAAATCCACCAACCCTTTCCATCCATTCCATATACCACCTCCATTCCATATACCTCCTCAAAAGCCGTAACTTTCCACCGTCAATCCATCCAAAAACTATAACCTCAGAAGCACGGACACGCTGCCGATGACAACGTATCGGTGTCGACACTTATCGGACACCGGTATGCCTCTGACACATATCGGACAACGTATCGGAGTTCCTTGCGGCATGTTGGAGGCAAGAAAATGCAGCTAGCTTGAAGAAATCAGTAAGAAAAATAGATGGGAGGAAGAAATGAAGAAGGAAAGAACAGTAATACCTGGGAAGAAATGCAACCCCTCGACTGGTCTGGGGATGAAATACGTCTGGGGAAGAAAAAGAAGAAAGAGGGAAAAGAGAAAGGAAATGAAGAAGAAATACATCTCGGGAAGGGAACTGTCTGGGAAAGAAGACAGGGAAAAGAGAAAGGACAAGAAGACATGACTATTTAGGAAATGAAAAGGATTGTTGAGCCCACCATTGTAAAAAATATTTCTAGTAACGTGTAATTGACATTTTTTTACCAACGATTTTTGTTCCAATTGTAATCTTTGACCAAAAAAAAAAAGTTAAATTTTATTTGAATCAATTTTTTATCATTTTACCCTTCAATAAAAAATCAAACTTGTATAAGTCAAATACATTTTCTTTCTCATTATAACCTACAAAAATTGCAAGAGAATTTCAAAAAAATCCACTTAAATTTTTCTTTCTTAATTCATCTTTTTCAAAAATTTCATCAATCCATATTTGAAGAATCATTTGCAAGATCAAGAAGAAGCTATTTTTTCAAGTTTCGGGGTAATATCACTCATATCTTATTTAACTATTTGAATTTTTTTTCTTTTGAAGTTATGAGTGGTAATGCTATGGATGATGATTTATCTAAACCTCTTTAGAAATATGTTACAAAACTTGATAAGTTTAATGAAAATAGTGGTAACATTCTTTGGCAATGCAATTTTTGTAACGCAACTAAGACAAGTTCATACAAAAGAGTGAGGACACATTTGTTAAAATTACAAGGATAAGGAATTGGAGCTTGTGGAAAAGTAACCATGAAAGATATATGTGAAATGCAAAAATTGGAAGATGAATCTAAGTTGAGAATGCAAACTAAGGCGGGGAAAAGATCATACAAAAGAGTGAGGACACATTTGTTAAAATTACAAGGTTATGGAATTGGGGCTTGTGGAAAAGTAACTATGAAAGATACATGTGAAATGCAAAAAATGGAAGACGAAGCCAAGTTGAGAATGCAAACTAAGGCGGGGAAGAGAGTATCATTGTCGTCAGATAATATGAGTTCTAAGTGTAAATACTCAAAAGTTGTGTCGGACCTCATGATGAAGATTCAAGAATACTAGAGGTCAATTGGATGCAACTAGAATTCAAAAATGAGTAAAATATGATTAAAATATGGACACAAATTAATTTTCAACCACACAAGTATGCTCCAGATTTTTAGCCCGAGATTGAGACCACTTTTTGACCTAATAAACATTCAAATTGGAAAAAAAACTATTTTTAGTAAAGTTGTAGCCTTTTGAGCTATCTTTACAACCTAATTTGAATCGCCTCAATCGGATATCGGAGGAGAAAGTATGATAAATTTACTAAAGGAAGTGCGTTGCAAATTTCCACCTGAAAGGTGACGCCGCAAATCACACATTACAGAGTCACGACGCCATGCCTGGGCGTATCTAGGGCGTGTTTTTGGCCTGTTTTGAAAATCATAAAAACTCTACATTCAACACAAACGTGGGGAGGAGTATAAATACAAGTTTTTGACATTTTTGAGAAAGTTCCACACATTGGGAGAGAAAAACACATAATCATCAAGATTAAAGAGAAAAAACTATGATTTGAAGGCTTTTGAAGTTGAAGAAGATTCTTGATGTAAGATCCAATTCTTTCTATGATAAAGATTTCAAAATCCAGTTATGTCTATACTTTTTATTTTTCTTTCATTATGAGTAATTAAATTCATAGCTAGGGCGAACAATGTAATCTATGTGTGACCCTTTATTTCTTTTATTTTATTAAAGATTCTAGTTCTTTAAATGCATGTGTTCATTTTATTCATGAATTTAATGTTTTGAATTCTTTAGACAATTATTCAATAATTTTCTGAATCTATTACAAATCGAAATGTGAGTTTTAGATTTAGACCACATATTAAAATCTGGTAATTTAGTATAATGTATAGAAATACCTATACAAATTATTACGGTCATTAGATAAATTCTTAGAACTAATATTTCGTTTAACTAAAATTGATTCACATAGAGATATGAAATTGAATTAGTTAAATAGACTCAATGAGAACTCGAGAGAAGTAAATTGAATACTTTAGAATAATTCGATAGAACACTACAATAGTAATGAATTTTGATTGGAGAATTAAAGGAGATCCATAAGTAAAATTGTAAGTCCTAACATCCACATTCATACTTTTAAAACCGAAATTCGATAAATTGTATATGTTAGATTAATTTAGTTTAATTAGAATAATTTAGACACCAATCACAAACTTTATTATTTGTTTTCGATCAAATTAAAATTAAAAATAATTTAACCAATTGTTAGATGGTAGTCCTCGTGGGAAAGATATCCGAACTCATTGGTCTTCTATACTACTTATTACGATCGGCACACTTGCGAAATATAAAAATCGACAACATTACTTACTGGGGTTCCTTATCGATCATTGGTCAGAAAGAAAGATCGCCTCTTGGTCAGTTCAGTTGCTTGAGAATGCTTTGCAAATTCAGTTATCATATGGATGGTATCATTTTTGGCCAGATCGTCCTCCTTGGTTAAAAAGTTGCAGTCTATTTCGCCGGGATCGAGTTCTCTCAGTTGGGGAAAAATGATGGAGTGTTATAAGGAATTTTAATTATTTAGTTTCCAATTTTAAATCGTATTTTAGGAAACATTATTAAGATTTGATTTATGAGCTTTTATAATATTTTCTTACTTTGAATATGGTTATTTGAAACCCTAAAGGGGACTATGCAATGTAATCTGGACAACTTTTGAATGAATGAATAACTAATATTTTCTCCCCTTTCTCTCTTCCTCTCTCATTTTCTCCCTCCTTTCTTCTCTTATCTCCCATTTCCCCTTCTCCTATAATTCTCCTCTTGCATCCGGCATCACAGAGTCATAACCAAATTTTCCAGCATCGTCCATTGGACTAAGTCGTAACAATGTGAGCCATATAATTCTTTTGCATATGAAAAACTCAACTCTCTTTGCACCTGATTTTTAATTTTAAATTAGCATGGCGGTGGAAGCACAATGCATTCCACTAGACTCCTAAGTTCTTAAGGTTTCCTTAGGTATCAATAAAGTGTCATATTTCATTGGTACATGTATGACTTCAAAACCCCATGTACTTTAGCATCTCCGTGACAATGTGATTGGATAGTTTCCAATCAACAAGAACTTTGAAATGCAATCTTAGGTATTTTATTCAACATGCAAAACAGTGATGAATGTGATGCAAACCCTAAATAACATGGAACCAGAGGCATTTAAAGTAATCTTCTGTAACAGCTTATATATGAAAAAAATGACAAAAAAATCAATTGTTAAAGGCATCTTAACCCTACTCTATGCACACCCTTAGAAATCCATAATAGTCTAAAGATGTTATGTCAACTATCAGCATTAAGTAGGATCAGGTCCATGGACAAAAAAACATAAGGAACATCCCAAAGAAAAGCATCTAATACAGAAGAAAAAGAAAATATATGTAACTAAAGTGTTAAACAAACTGCAAACCTGTTGCAGCAAAGAATCATTCTTTGGTTTGGGATTTGAAATGGTTGAATCATCACGCTGAAGGTTCTTCAAAATCTGCCATGAAATAAAGCTTGTGTTTGAGCTCCATTTTAGTCAAAACTCATTTTCAATCACATTCTCCCATAAAATAATTTTACACTCAAACAGGGCCAAAAAGGTGTAACAATACTTCAGAAAACATTTTAGAGAAGATTCATTAGCAAGACTGAGACAGAGAGTCTATAAACAAATATAGTGGGATCTAGTTGCCAACAGGAAGTACCTTAAAAGCACCAGAGAAAAAACCAGACACGTCAGATATGCGTCCTTCCTTAGCAAGAATGGACCCAGCAACGCCTGAAAAAATAAAAGATGGCTATGTTCTAAGCAATCCTGTGCTTCTTACCACATAACAAAACAAAAGTAAACAATACTGACTATAGTTGGATATGAAAGGCATCAAAATTGCTCGTTAATTTCTAGAATTTATAAGCATTACAAATAATTATTAGCCAAACTTGCTTCACAAATAATTTTTAGCCAAACTTACTTCAACTATCTTCAGAATCATAAGCATTCTATTTGTATAGTTCATAGTTAAACAAATCTTGTTTTTAAAACTGCACAAAGGGGTGCTTCCGTAAGCAAACTAAAGGCCATCATATGTTATCACAGCAAAAAGCAGTGTAGCAGCCAAATAGATGACCAAAAACAGGATGCAGTAAGCAAAGAATTGCAATATTGCAACCTATTTCTCGTCTTACAGCCATCTTTCTATTGGATTGAGCAATTCTCCAATGTGGTGTGTTTAAGGGTTGAAAGAAAGAATAATGCATGAAAAACCACTATAATGAAGGAAAGACTACATATTTTTTTCTAAGTGAAGTCCACTTATAATCCAAAGCCCAAGACTGGATATAAAAGATAGTCCGTACCAAAAACGGGCAGATGGAGACCAAAGCAAGGGGGCAAGTATCAACCTAGAGCATTCTGCCATCTCATCAAAAGAAGAAATGGACACGTCATCAAAGAATATAGAAGCTGAACAGTAGAAGAATTTGTTATATTCTCTCTCCAGTCATTGTAACCATTTTATTCCTTACACTCTTGTATAAATTCAATCATCAATGAAATGAAAAGTGTGCTTCTGAATTCAGCCAAATATGAAGTTTCATTATGGTATTAGAGCCCCTCTAGACTAATCGTCACCAACCTATGGCCTTATCCCCTCTCATTTCCTCTCCCAATTCCTCTGCTATGTCGTCCTTCTCTCATCTCATCACCACTAAGCTTACTACTGATAATTTCTCTCTTTGGAAAGTTCAGATTACAGCTTACCTCCAAGGTCAGGAACTATACCAATATGTCGATGGCACACTTGCTACCCCATCTGAAACCATTATCACTGCTGATGTGTCCTCCCCTAATGCAGCCTTCGCCTCTTGGAAGAAAACAGAGAAATTAGTCCTTAGTATCCTTTTTTCTTCCATTTCTGAAGCAGTGCTGGGTCATGTTCTCTCTTCCAAAACCTCTCGTGCCTTGTGGCAAGCCCTCCACTCTTTGTTTTCCTCTCAATCTCAGGCAAAGCAGTTCCAAGTACGTTTTCAACTGGCCCACCTCTCCCGCAGTGAGCAAACTATCACCGACTACTTTGGGAAGGTTAGAACTCTTGCTGATATTCTTGCAACCACTGGTAATCCCCTTTCTGAGGCAGAACTTCTCACTGGACTTGGTCCTGCATATGACACATTTGTCACATCTATTACTACAAGGGTAGAACCCATCTCTTCTAATGAACTTTATCAATTGCTCCTCATACATGAAAGTCGTCTCTCTCATTCCTCACGAAGTATCCTCTCCAATGAGCCCTCTGCCAATTTTACACAGTTTGGTGGTCGAACAAGGGGAAACTACAGAGAAGGTCGTAATGGCCGAAATGGAAATGGTCGTGGCAGACCACCATATTCAAACTGTGGTGGTCGCAATGGGTCTGCTGCTTCATTCTCAAATGGACCCTTCTATCAACGTCCTACTTGTCAAGTTTGCAAAAAATATGGACATGAAGCCATGCAATGCCGATACCAATTTGATCACAGCTACCAGTATGCTGCTCCTCCCATATTTTCAGCTAATTTCACCAGCCCCAACAATGGCTCAGATTCAACCTGGTACCCAGATTCAGGCGCCACCCACCACATCACCAATGAGTTCGCCAATCTCAATCTATCCTCTGAACCATGCAATGGTGCTGAACAAATTCACGTCGGAGATGGCTCGGGCCTTTCTATTCATCACACGGGTGATTCCTGTCTTTCCACTCCTCTCTCTTCATTTTTACTTCGAAATCTTCTTCACATTCCTAGCATAACCCATCTCTGTCTCTCAATTTTGTCGTGATAATCTATATTTTTTTGAATTTCACTCAGAATTTTTTACTGTAAAGGACACCAAGACAGGGATCTCCCTCCTCACAGGGCCGGTCAGTAATGGGTTGTACGTTTTCCCCACCATTCCTACATCTCCGTCCCTCTCTACTTATTCCCCATCTGCTAACATTAGTGAACGTACCTCCATGGCTCAGTGGCACTTTCGCCTCGATCATCCTCATCAGTCAGTTATCTCAAGTCTCATGCGCACCAATTGCTTGAAGTTACTCTCCACCGACTCTACATTCTCCTGTATTGATTGTCCCTTAGCTAAACTTCATCAACTGGGCTTCTCATCCTCTCGGGCTGAGACTACTAAGCCCTTAGAGCTTGTGTGCGCGGACATTTGGGGCCCAGCTCCATTTCCTTCTAGATTAGGTTTCAAATATTACCTTTCATTTGTAGACAAATTTACAAGGTTTACCTGGTTTTATCCCTTAAAATACAAGTCTGATGTTGCTTCTTTCATTTGTAGACAAATTTACCCGGTTTACCTGGTTTTATGCCTTAAAATACAAATCTGATGTTGCTCAAATTTTTCCTATTTTTCTATCTTTAATTGAGCGTTTATTTAATACAAAACTTATTACCTTGCAAATGAACGGTGGTGGAAAATTTAAACCTTTAACCTTCATATGTCAAAAACTTGGTATTAATCACCAATTCTCTTGTCCACATACCCACCAACAAAATGGGCTAGTGGAACGAAAACATAGACAAATTGTTGAAACTAGGCTTACCCTAATGGCCCATGCCAATCTGCCATCCCATTTTTGGCCAACGCTTTTGAAACGGGTGTTTATCTTATTAATCGGTTACCATCTAAAAATACTCAAAATACATCTCCATATTTTCATGTTTACAAATGGCAACATGATTATGAATTTCTCAAAGTGTTTGGTTGCCTATATTTTCCAAATCTTCGTCCATATAATCAACATAAATTTAATTATTGTTCATCTCCTTGTCTTTTTCTTGGGTATAGTAGTACTCAAAAGGGATATAAATGTCTAAACATAAAAATCCACGGACTTCACATTTCCCATGATGTCCTTTTTCATGAGACTTCATTCCCTTTCTCACAGCCCGCTAATACACAGGATGTTGAGCCCAATTCCCAACCCAGTTCATCTTTTCCTTCACAAATACATCTTCCACTCTTTCCTCAGTCCATTCTCGGCCCAAGTCCAGGCCCACCCATCTCTCCCCCCTCTAATCAACCTTCGACAACCTCCTCCTCACCCAATATCTCTGAAATTCCCAATTCCTCTCAAATCCCTAACTCTGCAATTCCCAATTCCTCTCAAATTCCCATTGTTTTCCCTCCTAGATCTCCTATAATGACCCGTTCACACACTAACTCTTCCCACCCTCGTGTTCGTACGGACGGTACCATCTTATATCCTCCCCGAACTTGTTTTAGCACCATTGTTCCCGTCCCTGAGAATCCCAGCTCTTACTCTATGGCTCGCAAGCACTCCGAATGGCAACATGCCATGCAGCAGGAGTATGATGCCCTGGTTCAGAATGAAACCTAGTCCTTCGTTCCATTTAATCCATATTTTAATGTACTTGGATGCAGATGGGTCTATAAGACCAAATTACAGGCGGATGGATCTATTGAACGGAGGAAGGCCCGTCTCGTAGCTAAAGGTTACCACCAACAACAGGGCCTAGATTTCAAAGACACCTTCAGTCCTGTGGTCAAGGCCCCCACCATTCGCCTCATACTCTCAATTGCTACTGCTCGAGGGTGGCCACTTCGAAAAGTTGACATTCAAAACGTGTTCCTTCATGGAACCCTTCATGACCAGGTATACATGCAACAGCCCCAAGGATTTATCAACCCTCTGTTTCCTACGCATGTGTGTAACATAAAGCACGTTATAGCCTGAAACAGGACTCTAGGGCATGGTTTGCACAGCTCAGTTCATGGCTGCTTTCCTATGGATTTATTGCTTCAAAAGCTGATGCATCATTGTTTGTTCTTAACTCTGGTGATTTGCACATTTATCTCCTTGTTTATGTTGATGATTTTATCATCACTGCCTCTAAGGCCTCTGCCATTGATACTTTTGTTTGAGATTTAAGCATGGCATTTCCCGTTAAAGACTTAGGGGTCCTATCATACTTTCTTGGGTTGGAGATAAATTATTTGCCCACTTGTATTCTAGTGTCTCAGAGGAAGTACATCAAAGATCTCCTATCTAGAAGTCAGATGTTGGATTCTAAGCCAGTCTCATCACTCTTCTTCATTGAGACTGTCACAGTTTGATTCCCCATCGTTTGATGATGTTACTCTCTTTAGGAGTATTGTTGGAGGTTTACAGTACTTGTCCCTCACTAGACTTGACATTGCATTTGCTGTAAACAAGGTGTGTCAATTCATGCACACACACATAAGCTGGCCCACTGGACCGTAGTCAAACGAATTTTACGTTACTTGAAAGGAACCATCAATCATGGTCTCTTTTTCTCCTCACAGTCCTCTATCAACTTCAAGCCTACTCTGATGCGGATTGGGCAGGGTGCCCAGATGATAGGAAATCTACCTGGGGATATTGTGTTTATTTGGGCAGACATTTGATCTCTTAGAGCTCAAAAAAAAGAAAACAGCAGCTAGGTCCAGTACAGAAGCTGAGTACAAAGTTGTGGCCACCTCTGCTGCTGAGATCATTTGGCTTCAAACCTTAATTTCACAACTTGGCCTACCCTTGTCACAGGTTCCAATACTATGGTGTGATAACATTGGAGCCACCTATGTTGCTGCTAATCCTATTTATCATTCACGGACCAAGCATGTAGACATTGACTTTCATTTTGTTAGAGATCGGGTAGCAGCCAAGTCTTTGACTATTGCCTTCATAAGCTCAAAAGATCAACTCGCAGACGCACTTACAAAACCATTGGTAGCTAACAGGTTCTTCAAACTCAGATCGAGTCTCAATGTCGTTGACACTCCCTTGGACTCGAGGGGGCATATCAACCTAGAGCATTCTGCCATCTCATCAAAAGAAGAAATGGACACGTCATCAAAGAATATAGCAGCTGAACAGTAGAAGAATTTGTTATATTTTCTCTCCAGTCATTGTAACCATTTTATTCCTTACACTCTTGTATAAATTCAATCATCAATGAAATGAAAAGTGTGCTTCTGAATTCAGCCAAATATGAAATTTCATTACAAGTGTTCGAATAAGGGTGTAAAAGTTAGTATGTTTGCCGAGCCAGAAATTGATCGCCTGGGAATATCCAATATAGCAATTCCTAAGGTGACCATATAATGGGAATTGAGAGATTCAAAGTTATTTCCAGAAACAGAAAACAGATAAACCTCAACTATCATTCCCAAAATCTGGTCTTAATATTGCCTATACTGAGTTACTGACAAAGGTCAGAGCAACTAAAAATGCAAAAAATAAATTAAATTAACGCAGCTCCAACTTACAGAAAAGAACCAAAAACAGACCATGAGAAGACATACAAGATATTTCAAAAAAATTCAGAGAAAAAAAGCTAAGCACTTGTTTGACCCACATTATAATTTTCATTCACATTCTTCTACTCATTTTCAACCACACATTTTTCAATAAAATAATATTTTCCATCATATAAATAATTTTTCCTTCTTTTTCAACCACATATTCACCATTACAACACCAAAAAAATGCGTTCTTTCAATTTTAATGTGCATCAAACAGGGTATAAAAGTATCTGTGTTTTCTGGCAATTGAAAAAAAAAATTACACCACAAAACACCTTGTGGTGGGTATAACAGAACAGAACATCAATCACACAGAAACGTGTCTGCAGTGCAAACAAATCAGTTGCACACAACTATAAGAAAAATCGAAGCAGAAATATTTCAGACTGAACATAATTGAGACACAAGGATTATCTTCTCCATCTATCACGTGTTAAAGTTGAGATAGAAAACAAATTTCTAAGTTCATGCAGCAATTTCCTTAAAACTTTCTATAATCATTTTTGGTCTCAGAATACTAAATTCATCTTATATCTCTACTTGAAATAGGACCTAATTCATACATCAATAACCCAATTACAAAAAAATAAAAAATAAAGAAAAAACAACACACCATAGGCTAAGGTTACACACTAAGCATAAAACTACAATAAAAAAATCAAACTAAGGTTTATCAAAAACCCTAAATGTCTTTCATGATTCAAAAACACTACCTACCACCAGCAACTCATCCTAGCTCCAACTAGAAAGTCAACAATTTAATCGTGTACAAAATAATTTACACAGTTACGAAAATACATATCCCTAATAAAAATATAAAAAATGTGTACGGACCTGCACCAACGATAAGAGTGAGCTTGCCGAGAGTAAGTGCCATAGGCAGTATATATATACAGAATCGATTATTAATGTAAATACCAATTTGAATAAAACATTAAAGCTTAAAAAAATCGAAGGCTTTTGTGTGTAACAATTCGAAGAGAGATTGCTGGATTCAGTTGGACAAAATATATTTTTTGATAAATTTTGTGAGGGAGAAACAGGGATCAAAGTGAAGTGTAAAAATCAGCCGTGTTTTCCCGTAGAGAACTGGAATTTTTCGTAAAGCTGCGAGTCCCTATAGAGAACGCATTATACTTTGAGTTTGACTGGGTTTGGGTTTGCAAATGGG
>CAIGRF010117899.1:13942-26575 GCA_903798235.1 Fraxinus ornus | reverse complement strand
CGGCCCGTGGATCGCTACAGTACGAGCCGAGCGGGCGAGCCAACGAGCTACTCGGCTCGATTGCCACCTCTAGGTCTTGCCCTTTGCTAATGAGATGAGCCCAAGTCTAGGAGAAAAGTTAGTCACGCTACCCACTAGGATTGAAATCGCGCTCATCAATGCACTTTTAACCTTGCTTGTTTCCCATTATTTCAAAATTCATTTTCCTACATATTCATTTCAACCACATATTCACACAATAAAATATTATAAACATAAATTCAAATATTTTCCAGTTTTTAATCTCATCTTCTCAAAAAAATTCCCCATTCAAAATAATATTTTGCGAAAAAAGGGAAAATTCTCAACTAAGAATTTAACTATAACTCATTTCAAAATTAAGATAAAATGTTTAAATTTTCAAAAATCGGATATTCTTAAAATTTTATTTTTGAAATAATTACTTAAAAGTATATTTTATGAATTAAATATAAGGTCACACTTCTATATAATTTGGTCATAAATTACAAAATTAATTGATTACAAATAATTTCTCGGTCATAATTAAAAATTTTATAAGTTACAAATTATTTATTGGTCACAGTTTTATCACATTAATATGTTACAGATTATTCATTGGTCACAAATCACATTTTATAAGTCACAATTTATTTTATGATCACAAAATATCAAATTAATTAACTAAAAATCATTAAATTATTAGTCACAAATGAATAAATTTTTTGGTCACAATGTATCTATTTCATTAGACACATTATTTATTGGTCACACATCAACCAATTTATTGGTTACAATTAACCAAATCACTCATGACCATCACCTCACCACTATCACTAGCCACATCGCCACTCTCTAAAACCACCATCTCACGGCAGCAAAACCATCATCTCAAACACTGCAGCCAACATCACCACCACCTGCCCACAACAACCACCACCACCACCACACTAAGTCGCATGATAACCACCACCAAACACCACTAAAATCATCATGACCACCCAACCACCATCTATACCATCTCTACCACTACCGAAAACTTTGCCTTCACCACCATCTACACCATATCTACCACTGTTGAATACTATCGCCTACACCACCATTTACACCATCTCCACCACTGTCGAACACTATCGTCTGCACTACCATGACCACCTAAATAAACGAAGAAAACACCCCCAAACGCACACCACATATCACCACCCATAGTACAACACAACCACGCCTATATCACACTACAATCAAACTGCACAAAAAAAACTATAGGCCACCAAAAATTGAAAAAAAAAAAAATAATAGATCTGAGATGAATCAAGATGGAGGAACACATTGGGGCATCAAATGATCGCACAACAGTAACAACAGATCACACAACAATGTCGTTGCCGGAGCTCTCCAACAATGGCTTCCAGTGACGGCTTTCAGTGGGATAGAGAGGAGAGATAATAGAGATGATGAACATAATTAGGATTTTGTGTGGGTGGTCTGATATATTTTAGGTGGGATGAATATAATTATTAATATTTAAAATATTATTTATCGTCAGATTTTTGAAAAGAAAATTAGCAAAATTTAATTATGAAATTTGAAGTTTAAAGCTCTAGTCTACTGTACTTTCCACTCGCACCAAAAAAAATCCTCATGGCTTAGTGAAGAGATGCAACTCTAACTCTCGGCGAAATAGGGATAGAAACGGGGCATGTATGGGATGGGTTGGTCATTCTCATCCCCGTCCCGTCGGGTATTTTNTGTTACCTTGTCATATTTTCATTCCGATCAAAACAGGATGGGTTCAAGACGGGGCAGTACCCCTACCTCATTTATTTATTTATTTGTTTTATTTATTTAGCTAGTAAATATTATTACTTTTTCTTTTAATTTTTTAAGAACAATTCACGTTCTCTTTATAAATGATGATAAATCTTTTCTTTTTGTTTGATTAAAAATATAAATTTGAAATTAACTTTAAACGGGACGGACCGTCCTTTACCCGTCTCGCGGTAATGATCCACGTTCCGTCCCCGTCCCCGTCCCCGTCCCCGTCCCCGTCCCGTTTACCCGAATAGGCGGGTAATCCTTGCCTCGTATGGACGAGTATTCGTTTGAACAGAATTTATTTGTTGAAAATAGCTCCATTTGCTGTTCGACTATTCCTAGTCAGAGTTCTGGCTTCCCGCACGGCAACACTGTATATAGGATAGGAGGATCCATCTCTCTCTCTCTCTCTCACACACACACACAGAGGACCGAAATGACGGAAGAGACATCAACGAGTTCGAGCGCCGTCGCCAGACAGTCGCTGGAGGACATTTACCGGCCGTCAACAGCTGTGAATTCTGCCGGAGATTCACCGGCCTCAGTTTCTCCTCAGACCTTACACTTCTCTTGCGGAAACCCTAGAATCGAAGAGATCAGAGGAGTCATGCATCTATACCGTGACGACTTCGCTTCATCCTCCTCCCAATTTCCGGTAATTTCACTCACTTGATGTTCAATTTTCGTAGTAGAAAATATAATCAACGAGGACAAAATAATAACTCCTTTGCCGTTAGTGAATGTTGCAGTTGAAATGTTATCAGTCCACTTGATGATTTCCGGAGAAATGCTTTTTAACAATTTATTTATATTTATTTCAGTCAATTTTAACAATATCTATGACTTTGCTCGAGTGGTAATGCCTTTTGAATTTTAGTTATTAATTGGTAAATTGATATGAAGTATTGCACTGAAATATATTGATCCATCCAAATCAGTCAACTACAGAATTCATTTGAGACGGAGGGAATAGTCTATTTTTTCAAGCTTCTACATTTTTTTTTTTTTGGATCATGTTTGAGCTTTTACTTGCTTTCCTTGAATTTTCACGTGCTCCACGTTGTCATGTACATTAAGATAATGACCTATGGAAAACATATGTTGAGAATTTATCAAAATTAATATTTTGGCAATGTTGATTTTAATTAATGATTAGTAAATTGATAAAATTCGTGTATTAGATTGATAAAATTGGATGAACGGTATATTAGAATTTTCACAAACTTCTTGTCTCTAGTATGATATCAGAAAAGTGGAGCTGTAATGAGCTACTCACTATGAATTTAGATTGATAAAATTGGACAGGGGCGGAGACCGGAATAATTTCCAGTGCGGGCACAATTTAATCAAGACTCGACTTTGAGTTTTCGGTCTTGGACTTCACTCTTTGGTTAATAGATCCTTGAAACTAATGGTACATAACTTACCTTTGAAAGTGCCAAATGTGACTTAAAATTGGCATGAATTTTCTCACCAAAAGATATCTTCCATGGAAAATATGGCAACATTTGGTGATGTCAATAGTTACTGTACTAAGATTTGGTTCAACCTTTTTGATAATTGCTTAGCTGCGCACATTCTTATTTTGTAGTTTAGGTTAATTGAAGAGGTCCAAACCGGCTAATGAAACCACACAGAATAATTAATGGTGGTCAACATTCTGTACAAGATAAGAACCAGGCAAAAAAACACGTCAAATATCCCTATGCACTTTCCGAAACACACTTTCTCTCTCTCCCAGAAGTTAAAAATTAATTAAGCAATTAACGAATCAAGTTAGTTTAACAAATTAATTAAATAAAGACAATAATTATAGTGACAGATGTTTCAAGAAGTTTAATAAACTAGAATTCTTTAATTTTTAACTTAATGAAAAAATACTTATGGAGAATCTCAACTATAAAACACTCTCCCACTCCCCCCCAAACAAATCATTCTTGAGCTTTAAAGAAAGAGCAAAGAAATTAAAGAATTAATGGTAGGGAACAGGCAAGAGGATGTTAGGCTAGGAGCCAACAAGTTCACTGAGAAGAAGCCTTTGGGTACAGCTGCTCAAACAGTCAAGGACTACAAGGAGCCACCTTCAGCTCCTTTGTTTGAGCCTGGGGAGTTTAAATCACGGTCTTTTTACAGGGCTGGTATTCCCACACTCTTTAACTTGAAGACTTCATTTTTGTACTCAATAAAGCAGGATCTTCCAATCAGACCTAAATTTAAAGCCTGAGGTAGCAAATTTGGTGGTTTTTAAATTCTGTGGGTTTTTTTTCGGAAATGCTGGAAGCTGCAGTGGAGAGTAATATACACAATGGAGGATTTTTTTCACTCTTCACAGGATTTTTGAAAATGAACTGGGTCTGGCCCAAAGTTCATTGCAGGCACTTGCGTGCACTGGACCCGTCATGGCTTCACCTCCGAAATTGGATGTACGGTATATTAGACTTTTCACAAACTTCTCATCTCCGGTATGATATCAAAAAAGTGGACTGTAATGCGCTACTCACTAAAAATTTAGTTATATTTTAGTAAAAGAGGGCAAATTACCATGAATCCGTTCATTCTATGAATCAGGTGTTAAACTGCTCCTCATATAGAATTGGATGTATAATCCCCGTCTGATTAGAATTTAATGGTCAACACTCCTCTGTTAGCCCTCTGTAAATTTTTTTATGGATTATGTTATCATGTTTCACATGGAATCAGAAAAGGAACAATTTTCCCTTCTCCAAACATTTAGGGAAGGAATATCATTCTTTTCTCCATAATTCGCCAACTAAACACTTGCATCCATTCCTTCCTTGGGACTCAAACAACAGCATAATCCTTCACTCCAATTTGATATTGTTTTTAATGACGAAGGGACAAGGCAAGCCATTTTTTCCTTTGGCATGGTAAGACAAATCAAAATGCCTCAATGCAGATGAAAGCCTTTCAACTATGGCTATATCTAATGGGAATCCTAGTTGGAACATCGCTTTTGGGGGGGCTTACATGATTGGGAGTTGGATGATTATGCCTTGTTTTTGGCCTCTCTGTATGATGTGCACATTCAGGTAGGAGAGGACAACTGTGGTAGGTGGAGGACGGCACGAAATGGTTTGTTTTCTGTTCGTACTTACTTTAAATCCTTAGTGGAACCTGTTGAGAGTTCATTCTCCTGTAAAAGGGTAAATTACCTCCAAGGGTGACTTTTTTACTATGGACGGTGGCTTTTTTACTATGGACGGTTGTGAGAGGGCAGGTGTTAACGGCAGACAATCTTCGAAGAAAGGGCTTTTGTATTACGTAGTGGTGCTATATGTGTAAGAGAGATGGAAAGACGATCAATCACTTGTTCATTCATTGTGACAGTGTTTGTTGGATGTGGAATGATATTATGGCTTCGCAATATATGAGTTGGGTGTTGCCAAGGCGTATAAAGGAGGCGGTGTGGGCATGGAAGAGAAAGTTTCGAGATAAGAATGACAAGTTTGTTTGGAATCTCATTCTAGGATGCATCATTTGGTGGGTGTAGAGAGAAAGAAACGGCCATTGCTTTGAAGATTAAATACGGGCGACAAAGCAATTTAGAGAATTGTTTACTTGATTTTATATAGTTGGTTTAAGGCTGCTACTATTAGTCCGATTGAAGGGTTGCCGATTTTTTATCGTTTCTATTTTATTTAAACTGGTAATGCACTCCTTGTGTGTTATCTTTTAATTTTGATTTATAAAATTACGTGATTACCTATCAAAAAAATAAAATAAAAAAATATATACAGAATACAAAATGTAGAAGATGGCAGAAAACACAGCCTTCATTTCTTCTGTAATTTTTAGGTCTCTCTTTTAGTTGATATTATTTAGAAAGATATATGCTTGCATGAAATTTTGATCATGAGGTTGATTTTTTATATATTACTTACTTCTGCCCATTAGGTTGAACGGATGCCTCTTCTTTGTGTTCTTGGTGTGCCCAATCACATGACATATGCAGATTTTTGCCAGTTTTGTGGTTCGTTCATTCAACATATGTTGGAAATGCGTATTTTCAGGTTTGATTTCTGAAATTCTATGCTTTTATTATGAATTTTTTGTAATTTATTGCCTTTTTTTCACCTCACTAAGTGTGGTATTGATATAACCTGTGAGGATTCAGGAATGAGGGCATGGAGGATTGCTATAGTGTATTGATCAGGTTTGATGATCAAGACCCAGCAGATGGTTTCTACAAGAACTTCAATGGGAAACAATTCTCGTCTCTTGATGTAAGTTCCTTTTTCTGGTTATCTATGGTTTTGGAAATTTTTTGAAATTTTATTCTAAAAGATGCCATATAGGTTCGTGTAAAATCATTCCTTTTGTTATTAGTATATAACTGGTTCATCAAATATAGGAGGAGATTTGCCATGTGCTTTACACTATCGACATCCAGTACACTGGTTCAATTGAGCATTCACAGCTTTCCACCACAAGCTCTATGGAGCAGCCGTCCTGTCCTGTCTGTCTTGGTATTTTTCTTTACACAGTATTTATGGTGATGGATGCTTATGACTTGACTTTCATGGTTCATTGGTAGTTGGGTCTTATTAAATGTATTGTATTAGTATTTCTAACCGGTATATGATTCAATTTCTTGCACCTATTTACAACTAAGTCGTTCTGCATGGTTAGTAAAATATAGGAGGCATAGAAAAAATTGCTTTCTCTTCAGAAAGGGTGGTATTTAGCCACGACACAATCATTTGATCCTTCTGTAACCATGCCGGATTGGGAACAAAAGAGATAAGAGACTTAGGAATTCGGATGAGAACTAATAGCTCATGAGTTTTAACATGAGATCAACCTGTTGCGAACAGTCAACACTAGTAGCTGATTTTCCGTTTTTGGTTATACTTCCCATTACAGTTATGGAGCCTTGGGACTTGCACACTTTGTTTGAGAAATTGCATTTTTTTTTCTCTTATTCGTTTATCTTTTGCCTTGTGAGATTGACTGTAATTTTGGAGGTGTATGAAAGTTCTCAAGGTTATTGCTAAAGCTGCCTTTGCTCTTATTTTCTGCCACTTGCAGAGAGGTTGGACCAGGACACCAGTGGAATTCTCACAACTATATGCAATCATTCCTTCCATTGCTCCTGTATTTCTAAATGGACAGATTCTTCTTGCCCTGTGAGTACTATTATGTCTCTGTTTAAAATGGATTTGGAATAACTTGGATTTATGGAAATCAAATAAATTTTTGTACTTATTTTTTTTCTTAAATTGACCACATGCTGTTATGTTATTTGTAGGGTTACTCAAATTATATATTAGCAGATGTTGATAATATATAAGCAGGCATACCATTGCTGGTTATACATTTTCATCCACTTTTTTTCTGTTACGCATGACGTATCTTGCTTACGTATAAACATGTCAGAATAAAATCTGTTTATATATCCAAAATTGAACAATAGACATGCTTTCCATATCCAATTGAACAATAGACATGATTTCCACATCCACTGGCTGTTAACAGTCCAATCCCAGAAGTGGAGGCATGCATGTTAGCTCGTAAGTTTGCTACTTATATGTGTATAACAGTTTCTATGTAGTTTATATTTTTCTTCTCTCTGAAGTTTACTTCTTGTACTCTTACGATATATTATGACTGAGAAAGTAGGTGACATCCAAATCAAATGGGTGCGCATGACTAGCCAACCACGATGGATGCTCCTCATTTTCTAAGTTTTGCCTCTTTATTCAATGTGGATGTACCCTCGATTGGTAAAACAATTGTACCCACCATTATCCTTCTTTATGGACGATTATGCTCTTAGATGCTAAGGATCACTGAACAAACAACATAGATGTATATGTGTTCCTGTTAGATTTTATGTATCTCTGCACTACCCAGTTGGCTTCTAGTTCGTTAATAGCTTTAAAATGGTAACTGTATCTTTTGATTTATAATTGCAGAAAAAATAGTTGATATTTTGTTTGATTGCAACTTTTTATGTAGGTATGCCGTTATTGCCAAGAGCAGCCTGAGAAGTCAATATGTTTTCTCTGTCAAACTTCTGAGAACCTTTGGATGTGTATCATATGTGGCTTTGTTGGTTGTGGGAGGTAGTGAAGCTCTGGCTTTTGGAGATAATTTCTTGATATTGGCCCAAGTAAAAGACGAGACAACACTGTTAAGAAAGAGAAGTTTTATATTCAACTCTTAATAAGTTATTTGGTGTAGGTACAAGGAAGGACATGCCGTAACACACTGGAAAGAAACACAACACTGCTACTCAATTGAATTGGAAACACAGCGGGTGTGGGACTATGTTGGAGATAACTATGTCCATCGTTTGATTCAATCTAACATTGATGGAAAGTTGGTTGAATTGAACCACCATTGCGTGCATATTGATGGGGTTTGTGGTGATTGTGCTGGAGACGATGATGTCATATTGAACACTGAAGTTGAAGCTGTACTTACCTACTTTGATGCCCCTCTTACTTCATAGTTATATACTGATGATCTCAAGTCCTTATACTTCGCCTGGCTGACTTCGTATCTTCATACTTTATATGCAGATAGTAAACGAGTACAATGAGCTTCTAACTTCACAGCTTGAAAACCAGAAACTGGTCAGTTCTTTTCTCATAATCACCATTAAGGGTTCTTTTTTAAAACACTAAGATGATAAGGTTTTGATCTTTATTCTAACATACATTCTACAACAAACTATCCTTGTTCCCTGTAAATTTGCTGTTGGCTATATGAATTTTCTTTCTTTTGTCACTCAGTAAAACTGAAATTACCAATTACCTAGGAAATATGTTCTTTGAAAGTGTAGTCTATTTATTTATGCACATAAGAGTTATTGCCGAGCATTATAAAGTATTGCATGTCAGCTAATATATAAAATGTTTCTGCTTTTGTTTCAGTATTTCGAGTCTTTATTGCAAGAAGTTGAAGAGGAGACTGAAAGAGGGTCTTATGAAGCTGTGGAAAAATCTCTTGAGTCAAAATCCAAAGCTGCTGAAATTGCAGGCTAAGCTAGACAAGTTTATGGAAGAGAAGAAATTTCTCGATGCTGTGAGTAATTTGGGATTTCTTTTAATCATTTATATAGGAATTTTTCACTAAGCCTTTTGATGGGAATCCTAAAAGATATATTATATGAAAGACTTTCCAAATTGGATACTTTTTGATTCTCTAGTATTTTAATAGATTCTCTAGTATTTTGTTAGATTCTCGAGCAATTTGTTAAATGTTTTTTTTACCTAAATTTGATATATTTTCTAGTATTTTGTTATATTCTCTAGCGTGTTTTTAAGAGCCTGTTTGAGCTTCATTTTTTTGTCCAAAATGCATTTTGGAATAGTATTTTGATGGAGAATGTGTGGTTAAAAAATAAGAAAAAGTTTTGGGTTTGCGTGTAATAATATTTTATTAAAGAATGTGTAGTTGAAAATGAGAGAAAAATATAAAGGGACTTGTGCTTTGTAATAAGACATACCTTTGGTATGTAATAATTTGGTATTGTGTTCCTCTAAATTCTCTCTTTTATCTCACTTGTTCTCTTTCTTCTCTCTTCCTCTTTCTTTTCTCAATTTTGTTCTTGTTCAACTCCTCAGACCAAAGTGTTGTTACCGCGTGTGTTGCAGGTAAGAAAATTGCAGCAACCATTCAAATCGAGTCACAACCACAACAACCTCCACCCTCATCATCTCTAACGGTATATCTCGTTCCCTAGTCACAAATTTCCAAATCCTTCTCAAAACCCAAAAAATAAAAATAAGGCAGTTGCAGCTGAAAATTTGTTTTCTGCTTTAATTTTTGTAGATTGTTATTAGCTAATTTCCACAAAAAAGACAGAATTTTTTTTAAAAAATTCATATTGCTTCATTATGTGCTGTTGATCAGCCAACTATTTTTTTGATGTTATCAATGACCTCAACCACCACTCTAATTAGCTCAATCCACCGGGCCATTAAGCCACATATGCTACCTATTACCCAATGAAACTAATCCGACTAACTAAACACTCCATATATATAGTCTTCGAACCACATACCCAAATCTAGCCCCATTAAATCTATCCCCTAAAATCTAGCCAACCCCTAAACCCATTAGTTGAAGCCTGACCCACAAGATACGCTCTACCTTTTCAAACCCTACAACAACCCTGCCACTCAGTACCCACAAACCCACTCCTCTCACCAACCTATATGCTCAACCATCACTTTGACCCTAACCCAAACCCAAACCCAACATTTTTGTGTAACACAACTTCCACTACACTTCGCCACCCATGTCATTACCCAACATTCTGTAGAGATCCGCCCTTCGTGCCACCACCTACGTTGCAATCCACTTGTCACTGCCGCTCGTTCCCTCCACTCTGCATGTGGCTCCTTTTCCAGTTTGGTGCCACCTGCACCCTCATTCTCTCATTGTTAGCTTTCACTTCAATCCATCTGCCAGCTTCATCGCTGCCTCCATCTGCCACTGCATCAACCTCTGACTGTTTGGACAATGATTTCAATTGTTCCTTGCATTTGGTTGTAGATCAGGTATATAATTTTGTTATGTTGAATTCTCTACTTATGGCCTATCAAAAACACAAAAAATAGCATACATGTATAATTAAAAAAAAAATGTACTTGTTTTTTCTTTAGTTATTTTATTTCCTTTTATTTAAAATAACGTAAAAAAGGCTTCTTAAAATAATGCAACAAAGGAGTCTAGTTGATTTATTGGCTTTAGTCCTATAAGCCAATTTTTTTTTATTAAAATAAAAATTGCTCTTTGGTTCGGTTTAATCTAGGAAAAAAAAATCAAATAAAACTATAGAAATTGGTCCAATTTTAGAGTTTTGCTACTATATTTTGCGTGTATTAAATGATAATTTGCACTTATTTCAAGCAATGTTCTAAAAAGCATCATGTGTGGCAAGGCGTAGAGGTCAAGTTTCGGGCTAGACGAGTCTAAACGAGGTCTAGGAGTAAAAAAGTGTAAAAAAATGTATTCTTTTTTGAATATTATTTTAAATTTTTGGTCAATCTAAAAATCATTTAATAATACATACAAATTATGGTAGCAAATGCAATTTTAAGAGCTCAACAAAATAAATATATTTTCAAACGATAAACAAGATATAGTATAGTGCTAATTGAAAATATTTGGAAATTGTTTTTATAAATTAGTAGAAGGTAGGAAAAATGATTAATTAATTTGATAAAATATAAATGACTATTTATAAAATAGTACAATACACTACAACCAAGCCAAATGGATTATCATCTCACATCGAAAGTTCACGCCAAAATTCTTGGAGATGCCCTCTATAAATTAGTATGTCAATAAGTGGGTAAACAACTTTTTGGGCCTTTGAATTCAATTGGCTAAAAGTTGAAAAGGTCGAAAATTTATAATTATTAAACAACCAATCGGGGAATCGGCCTTTGGTCGTCCGGTTAATGGAAAAATCAGCCAATTCGATTGAACCAGTTGGTTTGATCCATTTTTAACAAACATTGAAAAAACTTCGTTTAAGAATTGAAAAAAAATTAAAATAATAATAATAATGTGCGCTTTGACGTGTGTTAAGCGGTCAACGTTGTCGTTGATTGCTTAATTAGCCCTCAGGCCCCATGCTTGGCCTTTTTACCATGCCGTCTAGGCACACCAATTACAACATTGATTTCAAGTAACTTGTTTGTCTCGGTACTTCACTTAACACCATCTAGAATTTATATAACTTTTATAGTTACACCAAGCCCCTTAGTCGTTATCACGATAGTGTGCCTTTCCATTAATACTATTATTCAAGTCTAGGGACTACGTTGAGAACGTTCAATATCCTTCTAAGAGAGTTAAATTACAATCGTGGGATTTTAAGTCTCACTGGTCTCGAGTCATTTCTTAATTTTTGCTTGATGATCTTTAACGGTTTTTTGACTTTCACAATGATTGGATTTCGTCATATATGTCATATTAATATGTTACTTGTCGAATGTGCTAGGTATTATTTGAAGTCATTTTTGCATAAAATTAATCATCTAGGTCAATGCCCGTCAATTCGTAGGTGACATGAAACTATATTAAGCCCATGTTTGACCTCCATTAAAATTAGTTTCAGAGGGACATATTTTGGAATAGTGATTTTTAGGAAAATGTGGTTCAAATATAAGAAAAAGTTTTGAATTTATGTATAATATTATTTTATTAAAAATGTGTGGTTACTTATAAACTATACCAATTAAACCATAAGCGCACAGTCGTTAAGTTTTATAATATAATGGTTAAGTTAGAATGTCGAACCCATAGGGATTAGAAATAAAATTCTTACTAAGTACTATAATGAAAATAATTCTTATTTTATCTAGACAATCGAATTTATAAGGTCAATGTTTTTAACTAAATATTATGTGAAAGTTTGACTAAATCAACGATTTAAAACAAGTTTTAAGGATTAAGCAATGGGTAATTATATTACCACTACAAAATTTACTAACTAAACTACTTATAATTACACCACAATTAAAATATATTTTTAATAAATACACCACAATAAAATTACAATTATACTCCTAATCTAAATAAAAATAAATAAATAAATAATGTGGTGTACTTATCACCCAAATATTACTCATTTTTCTCATCCTTTAAACATTTTCATTGATTTTAAAACAATAATTTTCAGTATCTCAATGTTAAATGTAATAAGCTACTGCATGAGAATGTTCATAGCCTTTCTAATTGCTTTTAACAAGAATTTAATTGTAATATTATGTTGGATTTTTTAAAGAAAATAGACATCTTGTGAGAGTGGTCCATCTTTAAACCCCTTCTTCATATCCA
>CAIGRF010117781.1:32501-66824 GCA_903798235.1 Fraxinus ornus | reverse complement strand
TCTACATCAACATTTCTCTATAAGCCGTTAATTTGACCGTCGGAGTGCAAACGGTCGCCGGACCTTTTTCTCGATCGGCGGCCTTTGCTTCCTAACGGGTGTTCATTGTGCAGGTGATGTCCACATGAAGAGGATGTGATAGGGATTCTGTTGGTCCATTTTTTGAGGTCGACAATTTCTAATCATTTTACTATCACTATTCAAATCACAAATATTAGTTAAATTTGAAGTGCATTAACAGATACTTTTGGTCTCGCTATCATTACACGATTAATTTGATTAAATAAATTTAACAATATTAGTAATACAAGTATAAGTGTTAAGTGCCCATGGGCCTAATTACAATTTACGTACATCTTTCTAAAATTTACAAAACTTACACTTTCTTTATGTATAATTGGTAACAAAAACACACCCTTAAATCTCCATTATTTTTTGACCACCGTCAATGTTTCCATTAAAGTGTAAATTTTCATAGTTAACTTAACCTCTATTGCGTGTAATAATTCAGTAAATCGTGTTCGTACTTCAAGAATTGTGTCTTATCCCCTTGGTAATTAAGTTTTTTCATTGATATTTGCTATTCACTAGTTTTGTTTTTAAGTTGGAATAATAGTTTTTTTTATAAGACTTGTTCAATCTGTTTCTTTAATCTAACTAATATAAGATGGTATTTGATAAGTGCGTTTTGCACACTTATATAAGTCACAAAACATGGAAAATTGTCGATGTATATGTAGAAATATGACTTAATTCAATCTAATTTGTGTTTGTAGGATTACATTGATGGATGAAATGAAGAGTATGCAAAAGCGAGCAAAAAGGGGACCAAATTGGAAGAAAATGGAACTTCGGGGACCAAAATGCAATTATTCAGAAAGATGACCGGAATGACGAATCAAGCATGAAATTGAGCTAAGTAACACATTGTGATGTTATGGAATGTTAGAAGAAGGAGAAGGAAGCAAGGCCAAAAGGTAAATGAAATAAAATTTGGAGACCAAAGTGAACCAAATGGAAAATATGTTCTATTATGCTGTCGCGTGGTAGAAATTTCATGCAGTTGCGCAAGCACCAACATGAGAAGAAAAGTGCCAAAGTTTTATAACCATGTAGTCGCATGGTTCAATTTCAGTGCGAATTTTCTGGTTTCCTTGTTCAAACCAATCTCTTATGGAAATATATTTTAACGCCCTATATAACCCTAATCTCGTCCAGAATAAAGGTACACATTCTTAGAGAGCTATTGACGTCGAAATTTTTTTGGACAAGATTCAAACCAACTTTAAAAAGAAATACAACTTTGGTTCATTGTCAATATCACGTTACAAGGAATTCAACTACTTCTTGATGTGTTTATAGGAGATATTTGAAATACGGATCATGTAAGTAGATATGTTATGTGCAAAGTCGTCCCCCTCTTTCTTTCTTACTATTTCCTCTTTTATAGGAGAAAATATGCATGCTTCATTAATTTTTTGTCTTGTCACCTGCAATTCCGAGCTGAGGAAGTACACATGTTGGAATGATTCAATTGGCCACCAAGCTCGATCTGGCAATTCTCATGATGAGTAAATCTAACAGATAGACCCCAGTAATTAAATGAAGTAATTCTTGGGAAGGGAGCCTAATTATTTGATCAGGGCTTATGTAAGCATTGATGTAAGATTATTCTCTATGGGTTCTTCTGATTGGTTGGCTTACTGATTCTATCAGTGATCTTCAATCATTAGGATCCATTTCCCTTGAAAGAATACACAATCTTCCTGGGCATGCTAATCATCTGAGTTGACCTCACACTACCGAGCTCACATCATCACGTGGTCATCACGTGCGTTAATCCGATCTGACTGACCTCGAAACTCGGCACGTCAACAGATACCCCCTAGGTCAGTACAGACCTAGGTGTGGGCTACCTAATAAAGTGACTGGTGCAATTCCCAATTTTTGTAATCATTATTCCTATTAATGATAGCGATACATGTCATTCTTTTACTTGCATATGAGCTGTATGGCAGGTTCCTTCTTCTAGAAGCTTTAAGCTTGTGATCGTTGATTTTATTTCGAACGATTCAGATTTCACCCCTTTGATATTCTTTTTCCTTAAGTAGTTTCTCACTTTTCATTCCCTCACTTTTTGCATTCGAATTTTTAGACTCTTTGCTCCAATTTTTTTTACTTTTCCACCTTCTTTGAGTGAGGTTGTCTTCATCCATGTATTCTTTTCTCTTAATCAGAATACCCCTATTTTTACTCTTTTATTTTTTCACACCAATTAATTAAATATATGTTCTTTTAGGTCAAAGATGTGCTTGACAAAATGCTCAAGGTGAGGGATCGAGCTAATATATTATTTGAGAAGATCGAAGTAGAAAAGGTAGCCTTCGTCGAAAAAGAAAAGGACTATGAAGATCATTTGAATAAAATGGGAGTGGAGCTTAACACTGCTCTCTCTTTAGAACATAGGTTGATGGATGATAATAAGGCCTTGGCGGAGGAGAATAAGGCCTTGAAAGTTTGGAAGTGTGGAAAGGTCAGCATTCGAGCTGAAGAGGAGAAGAAAAGAGCTGATGAAGCAACTGCTCAAGCTACAACTGCCAAAAAGGATGTTGAACTACAGATCTCTAAGGCTGTAGAGAACTGGAGAGACTCCTCAGATTTCGATGCCATAGCTCAAGAGGCATATGTCTTAGCTATCGACGAGATCATCCAGCACATCAACAAAGAATGACCAGACTGGGAGACCTGCTTTCTTAGAGGAAGCCTGCAAGGAGCAACAGAAGGAAATGGAGTAGCTTCTCAAGGCAGCTAAGGCCCAATCTGCATCTGCAGACATGACTTCTCAAAACCCCCTGCCCCTTAATTTTTATGTATTTTTCTAAGTAAAAATCTTGCTTTTAGGAACTTTTTTGTAATGTTCTGATTTTATAAATGAATGAAAATTTTGGCTCTAGTGTTTTTGGGCTTTATATTCAAATAATGCTTTTAAACGTATAAAACCTCTTAAGGCACTAAAGTCGCAACACATGTAGTCTTGATTTACTTCGTGAGCAGAGCTTAATCTATTCTTTTTAGAAATCTCACTAAGTGTTGTAGCATTTACAACCTTAGCTCGGCCTGCTTTGTGAGCAGGACTTTGAGGGATTCCTTTGCAGGAATTCGCACTAAGTGTTGCGGCACTTACAACCTTAGCTCGGCCTACTTTGTGAGTAGGGCTTTGAGGGATTCCTTTGCAGAAATTCGCTCTAAGTGTTGCAGCACTTACAACCTTAGCTCGACCTTCTTTGTGAGCAAGGCTTTGAGGGATTCTTTTGCAGGAATTCACACTAAGTGTTGCAGCACTTACAACTTTAGCTCGATCTGCTTTGTGAGCAGGTCTTTGAGGGTAGCAAGCCAACATCTTCATACATTAGGAATACCCTTTTTTTTTTATTACGAACAACTACAAAATACAGCCCTTTTTCACTGGTAGTATTTTTTGAGATGTTTTGCATTCCAAGGATGTGGTAGGAGTCTCCCTTCCATGTCTTCCAGCTCATACGCTCTTCTGAACATGACTTTGATCACTTTGTAAGGACCTTCCCAGTTGGGTCCTAGAGACCCAGAATTGATTTCTCTTGTTTCTAGGTAGACTTTTCGTAATACAAGGTCCCCGACTTCAAACTCTCGTTTTCTTACCTTCTAATTGTAATACTTGGCATTACGCTATTTGTATATAGCATTCCTAATTTCAGCTTCGTCTTTTTTTCCTTCCAGTAAATCCAACTCTCCTCGTAGTACTTTCTCATTCTTATCCTCATTATACATCAATGTTCGGATAGAAGGAACTTCTATTTGAAGAGGGATTACTGCATCCACTTCGAAAGCCAAAGAGAAAGGAGTTTCTCCAGTACTGCTTCGGGTAGTGGTACGATAGGACCACAACATGCTGGGGAGTTTCTCAACCCATCCTCTCTTAAGAGCATCAAGTTTAGCTTTGAGCGTATGCTTGATAATGTTATTGATTGCTTCCAATTGTCCATTAGCTTGAGGTTGATTGGGTGTGGGGAAGTGCATTTGTATCCCAAAGCTTTCACAGAAATTTAAGAAACTGGAGTTATCAAATTGTTTTCCATTGTCTGTCACAATGGAATGTGGTATCCCAAACAGGCATACAATGGATCTCCATATAAACTCCGTGGTTTTATGCTTGATTATCTTGGCTAAAGATTCGGCTTCTACCCATTTGGTAAAGTAGTCAACTACTACAATTACAAATTTTGTTCCTCCATTTCCTGTTGGCATGTGGCCTATCAAATCGACCCCCCATTTGGAGAAGGGCCATGGGGCCATTACGCAATTTAGCTCATTTGGTGGGAGGTTAATTTTGGGAGAAAACCTTTGATATTTGTTACATCTCCTGGCAAATTCCAAGGCATCATTTTTATAGAAGGCTAAAAGTACCCTTGGCATACAATTTTGTGAGCTAGCGATTGTCCTTCAGCATGGTTTCTCCATACTCCTTCGTGCACTTCTTCTAGGGCACGGAATGCCTCTTACTCATTCAAACATCTAAACAAAGGTACAGAATACCCTCGTATATAGGATGTCATTGACTAACGTGTATCCGACTGCCTTCATGCGGAGTTGCCTTGCCATGATTTGGTCTTCTAGGCATGACCCCATTTTCAGATATGTAGTAATTTCGTCCATCCATGTTCGTTTGAGGTCAGTTGTGATGTGAATCACCTCAAACTCTTCAATTGTGGGATGACAGATTCTTCCTACTGGGATACTATCAAATTTCTCAATCCCTTCGCTTGTTGCTAACCGAGCTAAGGCATCGAAGTGACTATTTTGAGTTGGAGGGATTTGTTCAATATGTACTTCTTGGAGATTTTCTGCTCTTGTTTAACAATTTGAAGATAAATGTTCATCCTTTCCTCCTTTGCTTGATAAGCTTTGTTGACCTAATGTACTACTAGCTGGAAATCAGTGTGTACCACCAAATGATCAATCTTCATATTTTTGCCATTCTTAGGCCAGCTATGAGAACCTCATACTCAGCTTCGTTGTTTGAGACACTAAATTCAAATGACAATGCTTCACAAAATAATTGGTGACTGGGGCTGATTAAAATAATTCCAACTCATGCTCGTGTTTCTGTGGATGATCCATCAACAAAAAGCTCCCATGGTTCATTATGACAAGATTCCTCTACCAAATCCGAACTAAACTTCACAACGAAGTCTGCAAGAGCTTGACCTTTAACCGAGGTTCGTGGTTTAACTTTATATCAAACTGACCGAGCTTGACTGCTAACTTAACCAACCTTCATGAGGTATTCGATTTTTGCAAGACTTGTCTCAATGGGTAGTTAGTTAAGATCTCAATTGGATGCTCCAAAAAGTAAGGTCTTAACTTCCATGCTGCGATGACAACTGCATAAGCTAGTTTCTACAATGGAGAATAGCGGAGCTCGGCTTCGTGCAAAGCTTTGCCGATGTAATAGACAGGGTACTGTATTCCTTTTTCTTTCCTGGCTAATACGACACTGGTGGCATGTTCTGACACTGCTAGATACAACATCAACGTCTCCCCTTTTTTTGGTTTGGACAAGTGTGCCAGATGTAACTTCAGTTCGTCGAAGAAAGGTTTTGTATTTTTCTATTGATCTTGACATAAAATGGCTAAAGGCTGCAATTCGTCCAGTCAAGCTTTGAATCTCTTTAAGTTTGGTAAGAGAGTGCATTTCAATTATGGCCCTTATTTTTTTCTGGATTAGCTTTGATTCCTCTACGGTTCACTAAATAACCCAAGAATTTTCCCGAGCTGACACCGAAGGCACACTTGTGTGGATTTAACTTCATTCCATATGTTCTTAGGATTTCAAACATCTCAACGAGGTGGTGTCGATGATCTTGAGCATTTATGATTTTTACTAACATGTCATCGACGTATACCTCCATGGTCTTACTGATCTGTTTAACAAACATAGAATTTACCAAGCGTTGATAAGTTGCTCCAGCATTCTTGAGATCGAAAGGTATGACTTTATAGCAATAAAGACCTTAATCAGTAATGAAAGCAGTATGTCCCTGATCTGGTTCATACATGGGGATCTGATTGTACCCTAAATGAGCATCCATGAAACTGACCAATTAGTGACCAGTGGTAAAGTCCACCATCTAATCTATTCTTGGCATTGGGAAACTGTCTTTTGGACATGCTTTGTTTAGATCGGTAAAATCGATGCATGTCCTCCAGTCTCCATTACTATTCTTAACTAAAATAGGGTTGGCGATCCACTTTGGATATTTGTCTTCTCGAATAAATCTATAATATAGCAACTTCTGTACTTCTTTATTTAAGGCTTCATACCGCTCTGGGTTTAAAGGTCAATGTCGTTGCTATTTTGGACGTACCGCAGGATCAATTTCCAATCTATGGCACATAATCTTTGGACCAATTCCCTTCATATCTGAAGGTTCCCAGGCAAAAACATCAAGTTTTCTTGAAGGAACTTAACGATCTGATCCCTGAGTGGTGACCACAGGTCATGACCTATCTTGAGCTTCTTCTGTTGTTCCTCGATTTCGACCTTAATAGCATATAGCTCTTCCACTGGTTCTCCTCCTCTTACTTTCGGACGTGGGTCTAATGAATTTGGTGTGTGTTCTATTGTCCATACCATATGGACCTCGAAAGGAAGATGGATCTTTTTGTCTCTCGGATCAAACATTACTTGGTATTTTCCAGCAACCTCTTTTTTTCCCTTGACCTACCCTACGCCATGAGGCGTGGGAAACTTGATGGAATAATGGTACATGGACATAATTGCTTTAAGGTTGAACAATAAGGGATGTTCCCTGATAGCATCATAAGGGGATTTTGAGTCAAGAACTACAAATTTCGCACTCAACTTAGCTTAACGGGGAGATTCTCTGAACTCCACAGGGAGTTTGATTACCCCCTTCGCTATAGAGAGAGAACTGTTAAGTCCCAGAATCATATTTGGATAAGGTCGTAAGAAGCTCAGGGAAATCGCAATTCGGTCCAAGGTACTAGAGTAAAGTATGTTAAGAGAGCTTCATGTATCAACCAGGATCTCAGGAATATCTATTCCTGATATAGGAATGGAGATTACCAAGATCTCTAGATATGGATTTGGGTCCGCTTCCTTTTCTTCAAATAAGAGCTGGTCATTAGTCGCCTTTTTACGATGTTTCTCAATTATACCGATCTCAAACAGGTCGGCCATGATAGGTCGTTTGGACCTGAATTCTCTTTTCTATTCATGTTGTTGATTCCTTATCATTCGGATATGGGGGACAGACAGGTCTACGTTGCAAGCTCTTGCTTTGGTCTGATCTCCACACACCACTCCTGGTCCATAGAGAGTCGGGAACTTAATGCAATAGTAATATATTGAGGTGGCCATCTGTAGTTCGTACAGTATAGGCCTTTCCAATATAGTATTATAGTTGGAAGAGAGATCAACAACAACAAAGTCTTTTATAACCCACCTTTGTTAATAGGGCTCTCCCAGTTCCAACATCAGGACAATTTGTCCCTTAGCTTCTATAGGATTTCCAAAGAACCCTTGCAACATTTTGGGGTATGGCTATAGGTACTGTTCATATATTCCCATTTGCTCCAAAGTTCAGGAATATATCACGTTAACTGAACTCCCGTTATCTACTAGAATTCGATGTATTTGGGCCCCAGCGATTGTCATGGCTATAACCAACGCATCACTTTGATCTTACAACACTCATTGCGCATCTTTTTCTGTTAATCTGAACCATTTTGAGTATGGCATTTCACGAGCTTCAGTATGTAGATACACCGAATTGTGGTTCTGCTAGGTGCAAGCGTCATGAGCCATTCTTCGCATAGCTCTTCGTAAGCCCTCAAAACACTAATTTCTGCCTATCAATGTTTGGGTCTCGACCCAATGTTGTAGGTCCCGAGCTTAAGGTCCAGGCTGGACTTGTTGGGTTATCCCTTGCTGGTTAGGTAGTTGAATCCCAACTGGATTCGTTTATCTAGGTTTAGCCACGAGTTCTTGTAGATGACCCGCCTGATAAGTGATTCCACTTCTTCTTTTAAATTCATGCTGTCATCAGTGTTATGTCCTGCCATCCCATGAAAACGACAGTACTTTGCTTATCCTTTCCCACTGAATTCCTTTTTCTGTGGTTGAGGTCGGCGGAAGGTTTCCTTCTCCCCAGCTTGTAGGAAGACTTCCTCCAAGGTTGTATTCAATGGGTGGTATTCACGAAATTTGTCAGGATATGGCCTTGAACGATTTTGATCCCTCATATCTTTTCTTCTTTCTCGCATAGCATCTTTATCCACTTGTTTTCCCTTGACTCGACGTGGGGACTGTAAGTTAGCTTTGACATCCTCCTAGTCTAAAGTGGCCTCTTCTACACTGATGTATTTTTCAGCTCGACCTAGGAATTTATGGTACGTACGAGGTCCTTCCTCTTATACAGACCACCAAAATCTTGTTTTTGGTCTTAATCCCGAGAAGACTTCCATGAGTGCAGCATCGTCAGAAATTTTTTCGACCTCCATAGATTGCNCCGAGAAGACTTCCATGAGTGCAGCATCGTCAGAAATTTTTTCGACCTCCATAGATTGCTTGTTGAATCTATTCAAATAGCTCTTGAGCGACTCGATTTTTCCCTGCTTTATGCTTATAAGTCGTTCCTTTGGGATAGTTCTTGCTTAAGCCCATGAACTGAGCAAGGAATGCCGGGCGAGGTCATTCCAATTTCTTATTGACCTCTGGTGCAGCCTTCTAAACCATCTTTGAGCTTTGTCTCCCAACGTCAGGGGGAAGGCACGGCACATTATGACATCTCATGCTCCTTGCAATTCCATCCAAGAAATATATTTGTCCAAGTGACTCACGAGATCTCCTTCCCTTTCATACCTAGTAAGCTATGGCATTTTGTTAGATATTATTCTAAGCTTCCTCCATTTCTAGCCTCCAAATCAGCTATGCGCTTTTTTAGGATAGTCATTTTGGGCTTAGTTCATTCTATAAGATGGGTAGTGCGAGGCTTATCGTGTTTACTTGTTATCATTAAAGAGTGTTGCGGACCAAGCCTATCGAATATACTATTTGTCCTCTCGATGGTTGGTTTTGTTGCTATGGGAGAACTCTTAACTTCTTTAGTCTTGCTCTTTGAGGATTCTTCGTTTGAAAACTGAAGAGGTCTCCTAGTGGGATGTTGCCTGGTTTTTTCTCTGCGGGGGGACTCCACCTCGGTATCTTGTGGCAGATTGCGAGCTTGATTTTGCTCCAATCTGCTGACAACATTAGTCAAACTGTTGACCTCATCTTTTACCAACAATTGGTGAGTTACTGTCTTGATCAGGGTGCATGTGGGATTGATTTTTAGAAGTTGAAAGTTCATCCATCTTTTTGGTTGATTTCAAAAGGGATGGGGCTATTTTTTCAAGTTTTGGGGCCCTTCCTCTAGCGCCAAACTGTTGACGTCGAAAATTATATAGACAAGATTCAAGCCAACTTTAGAAAGAAATACAACTTTAGTTCATTGTCAATATCACGTTACAAGGAATTCAACCACTCCTTGATGTGTTTATAGGAGATATTTGAAATATAGATCATGTAAGAAGATATGTTATGTGCAAAGTCATCCTCTTTCTTTCTTACTATTTCCTCTTTTATAGGAGAAGATATGCATGCTTCATTAATTTCCTGTCTCGTCACCTACAATTCCATGCTGGGAAAGTACACATGTTGGAATGATTCAATTGGCCACCGAGCTCGATCTGGCAATTCTCATGATGAGTAAATCTAACAGATGGACCCCAATAATTAAATGAAGCAATTCTTAGGAAGGGAGCCTAATTATTTGATCAGGGCTTATGTAAGTAGTGATGTAAGATTATTCCCTGTGGGTTCTTTAATCATTAGGATCTCCTTCCCTTGAAAGACTACACAATCTTCTTGGGCACGCTAATCATCTGAGCCGACCTCACACTACCGAGCTCACATCATCACGTGGTCATCACGTGCATTAATCCGATCTAACTGACCTCGAAACTCGGCACGTCAACAAGAGAAAAACAACATTGAAGAGCAAGGAAGAAGACTAGAATAATAGATTTCATTCAAGATTCAAGATTTCAAGTCTAATTTCAAGTTTTTGGGTGATATCTTCCTTTTATTGTTTTTATTGTTCTTTTATTTTTTCCATACTAGGCTAGACATTTTATTTACTAGGTGAACGATAAACCTCACAATNTGATATTCAAACACAATCGATGGATGTTGAATGATTTATATACACTTTCTTGCCTCCATAGTTAAATACATGTGATTATGTGAGTTGGGTGGGCTATTTTATGCATTCGAAAGAAATGAAATAGATTTTACAAGATATAAATCATCGTATGGTCCAATAGGGGATAGAAATATACCGATATACTTTACGTGAATCTCTTAGTGTTTATAAAACGTTATGTATTCTTATATATTGCATTTGTTATAGAAAGATAGTCAAATGGTATGTGAGAATAGGTTCAATTCTACTCGAAAGAGATTATTGGATAAGTTAGAAACATTGATTTTTCAACCAATTTATCGTGTTATCGAATTGTGAAATAGAGGTTAAAAGTGAACTTATTTGGTGATTCAGGATCATATTGCTCCTTTCATTCATCAAACTTTTGCAATCAACATAATTTTCATTCATTTAGTCACATTAGCTTAAATTGCATTTTAGTCATAAAATCCAAATAACCAACCATCTTGAATTTAATAAGTTCGGTTAAGGTCTTGATACTAGAAATCAAATCAAATCAATCCTCGTGGGATGATACTCGAAATTTTACAGTTTCTACTTTATTACTTGTTAACGAACCGTGCACTTGTGATAATTTTAATCCGAAACATATTTTTGTGAACAAGTTTTTGGCATCGCTGTCGGTGATTGAGTTTTAATTTGATTTTTGTTATTTAGACACTAATTCGATTTTTTTTATTTTAGTTTACATTTTATTTTCTGTTAAGTTTAATCACTTAGGCTGAGCTAAGTTCTACTATTTTTCGCTTCTTCAAGTCTTGCATGAGAAGATCAGTTGGTGGTCAATTACTTCCAACCGATTTGGAGATCGAACGAGCTTTTCATTGAAGACAAAGGATAGCGAGAACAGGACATTAGGTCAATCAAGGACAAATACAAATGGCTGATCAACAACTGGAACCGATTGTAGAACCTGCAGCTCCAGCCAATGCAAAAGCACAATATGATGGGAACGCTTTACTTGAGGATTTTTTGTCACCGTTTGTCATTCAAACCCAATCTAGCATTGTTTACCCAACATTCGGATATCCTAAATTTCAGCTGAAGATAAGTGTTATCCAAGTCTTTCAGAATGGACATCAATTCTACGGAATGGCCAACGAGAATCCACATACACATGTATCCCGGTTCTTGGATATGTGTCAACACTTCATGTACCAGGAAATATTAGAACATGCTATCAAGCTGAGGTTATTTCCACACACTCTAGGGGATAAAAGCACTTGAATGGTTGGATTCACTTCCAGTGGCGAGCATAACTACCTGGAATGATCTGGCTCACAAATTCTGTACCAAATTTCTCTCACCAGCTAAAGTGGCGAGACTGAGGCACGACATATCAATATTTGGCCAAAATGAAGCCGAATCCTTTGATTAAGCTTGAAATAGATTCAAGAACAAGGTAAGGAAATGTCCTCAACATGGGTTCGACAAGCCAACACAAATCAGATTTTCTATACAGGACTACTTCCAACTTTTAGGAGCATGGTGGACTCGTCATCAAATGGATCCCTAACCACCAGAACTATTGATGGAGCTTGGGAATTATTCGAGAGAATGGCTAGTACTTCAGCCATGTAGTCTTCAGATCGAGGAAGTCCAAAGAAAATAGCTGGAGTCTACGAGGTAGATACCTACTCGACCTTATCTACAAAGATTGACTCCTTATTTCAAAAAATGGAGAGCATAACACAAACGGTGAACTTAGCATAATTAAATAAGTCAAATTGTAAAGAGTGTGGAGCAGAACATGGCACAACTAAATGTCTCATCCTTACACAAGGAATGGAACATGTGGGTTATGTTCAATGAGGTCAACGTCATCCCAACAACCCTCATTCTGACACATACAATCCGGGCTGGAGAAATCATCCAAATTTCTCTTGGGGTGGAAATCAGAATCAAAATCAAAATCACAACCGAGTTCAAAGGCAGTTTTAGCAAGAGAAGAAACCACAGTTGGAAGATATGTTTGCAAAGCTAATGGAGACCACAAATCAGTTTATAAAAAAAACTTAAACAAACTTCCAAAATTAAGGTGCAGCGATTAAGAACTTGGAGATACAAATAGGACAGTTGGCTTTATCTATGACAAGAAGAGTGCCAGGTACATTGCCAAGCAAAATAGAAGTAAATCCTAGGGAGCATGTTCAAGCCATTACTATAAGATCAACAGCCTTAGATACATGTAAAAAGGCCAAGTGTGGATACAGTGTGGATACAGAACAAGTAGAATCTTCTAAAGAAGAGAGTGAGAAACATGTTGACAATACCAAGAAGACATCAATAAGAAAAAGTCCAGAAAAATCACAACAAGTGCCAGATAATTCGATAAATCACTATGAGCCACCAATTTCGTTCCTACGATGGTTGATGAAGCAAAGGATGGAGCAGCAATAAAAAAAATTTCTTGAAGTGTTCAAAAAGCTCCATATAAACATCCTACTGGCTGATGCACTTTTCCAAATACCGAGCTACTTCAAATTCTTGAAGGACATTTTATCAAACAAACGTAAATTGGAGGATCATGAGACAGTGATGTTAACTGAAGAAGTCAGTGCCAGAATTCAAAAAAAGCTTCCACCAAAGCTAAAGGATCCAGGGAGTTTTATTGTATCCTGTACTATTGGTGAAATCTATTTTGATAAAGCATTGTGTGATCTTGGTGCCAGTATTAATTTAATGCCCTAATCTGCTTTTAGGAAACTTGGACTAGGAGAAGCTAAAGTAACCACAGTTACATTGTAACTAACTGACTAATCTTTGACACGTCGAAGGAGAATCATAGAAGACGTGTTAATCAAGGTGGAAAAATTCATCTTCCCTGCTGATTTTCTCATATTGGATATGGAGGAGGACAAGGATGTTTCGCTGATACTAGGCAGACCATTTTTGGCCATGGGCATAGCATTGATTGATGTTCAGAAGGGACAGCTAATTTTGAGGCTGGGTGAAGAACAAATATCTTTCAACGTTTTCAAGGTAATGCAATTTCCTTCAGAAGCAGATATCTGTTTCCAAATTGATGTCATTGACAAGGTGGTGCATGATACATTTCTACTTCAACATCATTCAGATGCATATGATGCGTGTATCGCTCATTCTCAATCAACAAATTTAGATTCACTAGAGATTGAGACTTGTGCACAGTTTATGGAAACCAACCCACCATACTTTCAAAAATCGTAATCTGAAGAACTTGGAACATGCACTAAAAAGTTTGTACCATCCATTCAGCAACCACCTAAACTGGAGCTCAAGCAATTGCCACCGTATCTTAGATATGCTTATTTGAGGGAATCATATACTTTTTCGGTAATTATCTAGAACAGAATCAGCAAGGTGGAGGAAGAAAAACTACTTCGGGTGCTTATGGAGAATAAAATAGTAATAGGATGGACCATAGCAGAATTAAATGGATGAGCCCTTCGTTGTGCATGCATAAGATTCTCATGAAAGAGAACTTTCGACATAGTGTGGAGAGTCAGCGGAGGTTAAATCCAAATATGAAAGAAGTAGTCCGAGCCGAGGTATTGAAGCTCTAGACGTAGGCATTATCTATCCTATATCAGATAGCGCGTGGATCAGCCTAGTTCAAGTTGTACCGAAGAATGGGAGAATCATAGTCGTACCTAATGAGAATAATGAGCGTATTCCTAACATAACAGTTACAGGATGGAGGGTTTACATTGACTACCGTAAACTCAATACAGCTACAATGAAGGATCATTTTCCTCTCCCGTTCATTGATCAGATCTTGGAAAGGTTGGCGAGTCATTCACACTACTGTTTTCTTGACGGGTATTTAGGCCTATGTTTGACACCCATTTTTTTTCCATTCTCATTCTCATTCTTTTTCTCTTTCTTCATTTCAACCACACATTCTATCAATAAAATAATATTACACATAAAAAAAAATTCTCCTTATTTTTTAACCACACATTCTTCCATCAATCACTATTCAAAAACCAATTTTTCTCCCAAAATGGGTGTCAAACATAGGCTAGGTTACAATCAAATACCAGTAGCGCCGAACGACCATGAAAAGACCACCTTCACATGCCCTTATGGTACATTTGCTTACCGTAGGATGTCTTTTGGGTTATGCAATACTCTAGTCACATTTCAGAGATGCATGATGGCTATGTTTTCCAACATGGTTGAGAGGTTAAAAGAAGTGATCGTGGACGACTTCTCTGTATTTGGGTCCTCGTTCGATAACTGCTTGAAATATTTGAACTTGGTCTTACAGAGATGTAGGGAAACAAATCTGGTGCTGAATTGGGAAAAATGTCACTTCATGGTAAAGGAAGGCATTGTCCAGGGACATCGGGTTTCAGCGAAAGGAATTAAAGTGGACAGGGCAAAAATCCAAGTTGTTGAGAAATTGTCGCAGCCAACTTCTGTCAAGGGGTTTCATAGCTTCTTAGGTTATGCTAGGTTCTACAAACGGCTCATCAAGAATTTCTCAAAAATCACTAATCCATTATTCAATTTGTTGATGAAAGACATCCCATTTAACTTCGATGAGGAGTGTTTGACAGCTTTTCACACCCTAAAGGAGAAGCTTACTTAAGCTCCAGTGGTAGTCGCATTGGATTGGGAATTACAGTTTGAATTGATGTGTGATGATAATGATTATGTCGTGGGAGTGGTAATGGGACAGCAAAGAAAGAAAATTTCTCATGTGATATACTACGCCAACAAAACTTTGAAAGATGCACAACTGAATTATACAACCATAGAGAAGGAGTTATTGGCAATCGTGTATTTATTTGATAAATTTCATCCTTATTTGGCTGGGTCAAAATCTTATCTACACAGATCATGCGGCACTGAAGTATTTGATGATGAAGAAAGACACCAAACCGCGATTGATTTGTTGGGTATTATTGCTGCAAGAGTTCGACATAGAAATCAAGGATTAAAAGGGTAGTGAAAATGTGGTAGCAAATCATCTATCTCGGTTGGAGCTTAATCAACCAGATGAGTCAGTGGATATAAACGATATTTTCCTGAATGAACAAATCATCAGTGTGGAGACAGCACCGTGCTATGCTGATATTGTCAACTACTTGGCCAAGTCCATTCTCCCACAGATTATTTAGCTCATCAGAGGAAGAGGTTCTTTGCAGAGTTAAAGTACTATTTTTGGGAAGATCCAGTTCTCTATAGGCGAGGGGCAGATCAGACTATCCGACGATGCGTGCCTGAAGAAGAAGTGCATCAAGTTTTGGAGCATTGCTATTCATCAGTGTATGTGAGACACTTTGGGGCTTCTAAGACAACAGTAAAGGTCCTACAGTCGGGATTTTATTGGCCTATATTGTTCAGGGACGCCTTTAAATTTGTGAAGAGATGTGATCGATGTCAATGCACGAAAAATATCTCGAGGAAGCATGAAATGTCCCCGACAAGTATTCTAGAAGTGGAGCTGTTTGAGGTCACGATGAATTCTTCGAGGAAAGACTGGTCTAAGAAGTTGGACGATGCCTTGTGGGCCTACAGAACAACATTCAAAACACCGATAGGAATGTCACCATACCATTTAGTATTTGGGAAAGCATGCCACTTGCCAGTAGGGTTGGAACATCGAGCATATGAGGCACTTCGAAGATTGAATCTAGATCTGCAAGCATCGGGTGAACAGCGATTACTTCAATTAAATGAGATGGATGAGTTCCGTTAGGAAGTTTATGAGAATGCAAAAATCTACAAGGAGCGAACCAAGAAGTTTCATGATATGCATATTCAGAGAATTGAGTTTCTTGTGGGGCAGCAAATGCTGTTGTTCAATTCTCGCCTAAAGCTTTTTCCAGGAAAATTGAGGTCAAAGTGGTTCGGTCCGTATACTATTACACATGTATTCCCACAGGAGATGTGGAAATCACCCATGAGAGTAAAGGAACATTCAAGGTCAACAGACATCGTTTAAAGCACTATTGGAGCGTGGACTTCTTGAAGACAAATCCATCGTTCATCTTAAGCCACCAGAGTGATCTCTACACGGTACAATCGAGCTATCGACTATAAACTAGTGCTGGATAGGAGGCAACCCATCATTTCTACCATTTTTCTTATTCCACTTTATGAATTTTATTAAGCACTTTTCTGTTTTTTATTCATTTTTGGTAGTTTTAGGTCATCGTTCACTTAGTGAGTTCACAAAGCATCCATGCATGGTCCATACTAGTTTGAATGCATTATATGTCTCATGTGGTGTATGAATCTTCTTTGGGCGATTTGTAAGAAAACTCACGCATATCAAAGCACAAAAAGATAACTTTTTGAGTTTTTCGGACCAACACGTGATTTCATGGTTGAAAATGCTTTTAGATGTGTTGTTATAGCCCATAAGCATCTCATGTAGTTAATAATATGGTTGGATAAAGTCTGGGGGTGTTACATTGATCATTTTTCTATGTGCAAAATTCAAGTGTTTCGAGGAAAAAATGGTCAAACCTGTGTTTTTAGGAATCCACATGTGTTTTCAGGTTAGAATTGATTTTGGAATGAGATTCATGGTCTACACGCACACACAGTGATTTGAAATGTGTTTTGCCAAGTTGTGGGGGTGGTTAAACACCGGGTTGCATTGGGGGTCAAAAATCAGTTTTTTCGTGAAAATTGACACATAAACAAGCTTTCACGGGATTGGATATGTTTTCTTCACAATTTTCATGTTACATTACTTAATCGTGCTCATATACACTTGGTTGGCACGAGAAACAAGGCATTGGGGCACCCGTTGGAACAAAAAAAATCCTCCTAGTAAGCTATGTGATCGCCAAGACCCTGACTAGTTGATCCATGCGACCGCATGGGTTTGTACCATGCAGTCGCATGGTACCCTTTTTTTCTCTTCCGTTTTAAGTGTTGTTTTTCACAACACTTCCCTCTCTTTCCCCCACACACACGACACACTACACCACACTCCCCACAAGCACTCGAACACTCACCCACACCACTCGACCACTTTATCACACACCCACACAGTCCCTATACCACATTCATCTCTACAAGTCTCCAACTTCCCTATATTACAACACTCCAATTCCATCAAAGAATTTCAAGGTATGCTTCACTTTTGCCCTACATGTTAATTCTTTCTTTTTCCTTAATAGGCTCTTGAAATGATCTATAGAGGAGATGAGGGCTTAGGTAGATGTTGGATTGTGTGGTGTTGAGCCAATTTTTTGGCTTGGATTGTCACCATTATGTTGGAGAAATTCTTGTGATAACATGATGCATTCGAAGTGTTTGATGAAATGTCTAAGTACACATTTTCCCTTTTAATGGCTCATTTCAACTCTCCACTTGTTTTCCATGTGTTATACAATGCATTTAATGTTCCTATGCCTTCCCCATTGCAATTTCATCCCTCAATGTCACCATATGAAACACATGGCTAGGACGTGTCACCTCATGGCACCTACTTTGCTCCTCCGTTTCCCTACCCAAATGACATCTGACTTGCATGAATTTTTGATATGTGCTAGACTACCTTGCATACTTTCGTATGCCTAGGGGATGCTCGAGAAAATCTCAATTTTTCTCGAAGGTGTCCAAGGGTGAATATCCCTAGTCGCCCATGGCATTCTTTCACGACTTGCATGAAATGAGCTCAGTTACAGTTGGTAAATCACATGTTTGCATTGATATATCTACGAATACACACCAACATTGATTTCATATATATTGAAGCAAGTTTCGGGGATTTTAATTTACCTCCTATAGTTCACATGTTTCATTCGCCCCATTTTTCCTCTTTGAACTAATTTTTTGTTCTTCCCTCTTGCAGGATGCCACCAAAACGCACTTCGAAGGGCAAAGAAAAGGTTGGATCCACTTTCGACACAACCCTCACCCAATCCTAAAGAGAAAATGCTGCGTTTTCTAGGTTTCTGGACTCGAATCAAATATGTCGAGGTTGTCTCTCAATGGAAGCTACTTCAAGAGCGGCCGATTAAGCTTGAGGATTTCCCAGGTTACGAATTGCTCACATTGGTACACAATTGTGGTTGGGAAAAAGTGGTGGAACGACCGTACCTGGTCTAAGAAAACCTAGTTCAAGAATTCTACGCAAATCTCAATAGTAAGATAGACACACTGGGGTCAGAACACTAGCACCAGACATGTGTATGGGGCAAGTGGTTAATGTTTACACCGAAAGTCATTCACGACTTCTATCAGCTTACTTGGGATAATATAGCCCCAATTCCTATTGATTCTCCTTGGCCTGAAGTTGCAGAGGTTTTACTGGGGCGTGAAAATACTTAGCCCCTGCAGACAGAGAAATGGTATCAGATTGAACTCACATCGTCCATAGCCATCCTATGGCTTTTTATTTGCCATAACATTGAGCCGACCTCACACTGCTCCACGTTCCCGGATCCGAGGGCCGATTTTCTTTATTACTTAGCTCGGGGCTAAAAGATCGATCTCGCCTCCCTAATTTATGAACAAATCCATGAATTGGGAGTCTAGGATGATCGCCAGAATTCATTGATATTCTCGAGCCTTATTAGTGGCTTTTGCAAGCGCTCCGGTATTACTATTCCAGCATGGGAACTTCCAATCAAATCGAGCTCGTTCATCAGACTCAGCACTTTAGAGGCTCAGGATAGGGCGAGGATGAAGCACTGAGAAGCCCAAGAAAGGGCTAATCAGAGACAGCAACCGGCTGAACAGGGTGATGGGACTGCAGATATGGATATTCCTCAGCCACCGCCACCACCACCTATTAGGGTCGACACACAGATAATGCGGCAGATGTTTGCTACCATGATAGGCTATAGTAGAGACATTCAAAGCTTACAACAGAAATTTAGGGCGATGTACAAGGACATGCAGCAGGTACGATTCGACATGCAGACGACCCGCACTTTTGCATCTAATACCAGTAGAGAGTCCCTCACATCCAAGCGAGCGTTCGAGACGATTAATGGGCGATTGAGCTTGTATGTAGGCCGAGTGGATGGTCTACAGCTCCGAGCGGATGAGATATGGGATCGACTAGGCAACCTTGACACTGAGGTGAGGAGGTATTCAGATTTCCTTCAAGAGAATTTGGAGTTGCTTAAGGGGCAAACCGTTTTACTTCAGAAGTAGTCAGGGATGATAAGGTAGCTCCTTACATGACTGGCTCCACCACCAGATGATAGCACTGCTGGACCCAATTTTCTTCCTCCATCTCCACCACCGCCTCATTTTTTATCAAGGGAGTTTCGTCTTTCCCTTCTTTTGCTTTATATTCACATTGTTATTCAAATTTGGTGTCTAATCTTATCCTATGCACATTGAGGGCAATGTTTGTATAAGTTTGGGGTGGTAGAATTTATATGACAATCTAAGAAACTCATTTAACTTTGCAGTACTTTTCAGTATTCATCAATATTATTGTATGATTTCCTGTTTCTATATGCCTGTTTGTCTTTAAAAAAAAATTCAGTTTTCATTTTTTTGCCGGGTCATTCTTAGTTTTACGCATTTCTAGTAGTAGTTTAGAATTTTATGTGCTTGCGTGAGTTTGACAATTCTCCCAATCATGATGATTTCTATTAGGCTATATGTGGACCATGAATGGCGAAAACCATGCATCATTAAATTGATCAAAACATGTTTATGTGAAAATTGATTAACTTTGCACACGACACTCATGTTTGCATATTGGGCTAATGATTTGACTCATTGCTTAGAAATAGTTGAACATAGAGAATATACCCGAAAAACTCTTCTTGTGCTAAACCATGATCAATTTTTAGAATAGTTTGGAGGTGATTGAACTATTGCAAGGGAACACTGAGATGAGTAGGGGTTCCGTGCATGATGTTATGTGTGGATTTTCTAAAACCAGTGAGAGGGAAACGAAGTGAAAGTTTCAAGTTAGGGTGCAATTTTAGAAATTGGGTGTCTAAAAGAAAAGGGGCATTGCACTAATCATTGAATCGCTAAGACATCTGTTCGAGCCTGTATAACTCGAGTGATTAAGCCTGTAAGGGTTTAAAACCTGGTGCCCTATGATCATCTGACTTGGGAGTAACTCAAGTGATTAAGCCTGCAAAAGTTTAAAACCTGGTACCCTATGGTCATCTGACTTGTGAGTCATCGGCCTAAAGCTCGCTACAGAGGTTATATAGAAAGCAAATGAAAAATGTTATATAAAAGAAAAGAAAAAAATGGTATCTATCTATTGATGAATTACATACGTACTTTTACATATGAAATGCAATGATTAGCCCCAGACACTTGGTTGATAAGACTATATCTCTAATGCGAGGCGACTAGCTTAGTTTAATCTCAAGGGTTGAAAAAAATCAAAAATAGGAGATCCTCTTCTTATTGAAGTGTGAAATTGTGATAGTATGATTCATCCGAACTGATAGAGGGAAAGAAATAGATATAAATGAGTTCAACCTTAGAACATACCCCGAGATAATTGAGTGAAAATAATAAGTTTGGGAGAATGTGTATCTTTCGAGCGATGAGAGCGAAAAATTTGACTACATTGGGTTGGGTATGAGTCAGCTAATATCCTGATATGCTAGTATGAGTTTTCACACACACGTGTCTGGTTTTGCATATAACATGTGGAGATTGATGCGATTTTCCATTGCTATAGTTGTTCATGTGGTCTCTTACTAAGCTCCAATCCCGAGACACGATAGATTGTTAAGCTATGTTTTGTGTAGATTAAACGACATCTTGTTCGAGGATAAATAATAGTTCAAGTTTTGGGATTTGATAAGTGCGTTTTGCGCACTTATATAAGCCACAAAATTGCCGATGTATATGTTAAAATATGGCTTAATTCAATATAATTGTATTTATAGGATTACATTGATGGATGGAATGAACAGTATGCAAAAGTGAGCGAAAAATGACCAAATTGGAAGAAAATTAAACTTCGGGTGACCAAAATGCAATTATTCAGAAGATGACCCGAATGGAGAATCAATTATGGAATTGAGCTAAGTAACACATTGTGATGTCATGAAATATTAGAAGAGGAAGGAAAAGGAAGCAGGGCCAAAAGGTAAATGAAATAAAATTTGGAGACCAAAGTGAACCAAATGGAAAATACGTTCTACCATGAAGTCGCCTAAGCACCAACAGGAGAAGAGTGCCAAATTTTTATAATCATGTTGTCGCATGGGATATAAGACTGCATGGTTCAATTCCGGCGTGAATTTTCTGGTTTCCTTGTTCGAACCAATCTCTTATGGAAAAATATTTTGACGCCCTATATAACCCTAATCTCGTCCAGAATAAGGGTTTACGCATTCTTAGAGAGAAAAATAACATTGAAGAGCAAGGATGAAGGCTTGAACAAGGAATTTCATTCAAGATTTAAGATTTCAAGCCTAATTTCTAATTTTTGAGTGATGTCTTCCCTTTATTATTTTCATTGTTCTTTTATTTTATCCATACTAGGCTAGACTTTTTATGTACTAGGTGAACGATGAACCTCGCAATGTGACCCTTTAATTCTCTATTTTACAATTTGATATTCAAACACAATTGATGGATGTTGAATGATTTATATACACGTTCTTGCCTCCATTTTTAAATGCATGTGATTATGTGAGTTTGTGTGATCTATTTTATGCATTCGAAAGAATGGAAATAGATTCTACAAGGTATAAATAATCATATGGTCCGATAGGTTATAGAAATATACCGCTACGCTTTTCGTGAATCTCTAAGTGTTTACAAAACATCATACATTCTTGTATTTACATTTGTCATAGAAATATAGTCAAATGGTATGCGAGAATATGTTCAATTCTACTCAAAAGAGATTATTTGATAAGTTAGAAACATTGATTCTTCAATCAGTTCATCGTGTTGTCGAATTGTAAAATAGAGGTTAAAAGTGAGCTTGCTTGGTGATTCGGGATCCTAGTGCGCTTTTTATCCATTAATTTCATCAAACTTTTGCATTCAACATAATTTCGCATTCATTTAGTCACATTAGCTTAAATTACATTTTAGTCACATTTTAGTCAGAAAATCCAAATAATCAATCATCTTGAGTTTAATAGATTCGGTTAAGGTCTTGATAATAGAAATCAAATCAACCCCCGTGGGACGATACTCGAAGTTTTATAATTTCCACTTTATTACTTGTTAACGAACCGTGCACTTGCGGTAATTTTAATCCGAAACATATTTTCGTAAACAATATTAATAATTATCCACGATGGCAATTGAGGTAAAAACTATTTGAAATGCACTTCACATCTACCACATGAGGCAGTCAACCCCCATGCCTACCATCATGAGCCTTCAATGTTCACATAGGCCGTCTACTACTATAAAGTCGTCGACCACCATGAGGCCATCGACCACCATGCTACAACCCCATACCTACCAGTAAGACCGTCGACCTACATGCCTACCACCATGAGGTCCTTTATGTTTACCCATGCCATCACCACTATGAGGCCAATGCTACACGTAACCATACAAATGATAATGATATGTACGGGAACCGCTCATCGATAAATGTGGGCACAACCAACCACTTGAGAAGTAGGAGTCATCCCATCAAAACGTGGGGGAGTGGGAAGACTTACGTGGGACACGTGGCACCCTTAACCATTGAACAAACACGTTGCATCAAGTGCATATAAGTACTTCTAAGGTGAGAAAGGTACGCACTCTTGGAAAAACGAACTATTTTTGAATTCCCATTATATTATCTTCCTACTTTCCTAAACCAACTACTAATTCTCACGCCGGAGGCACAACGAAGGAGAAATCCCTGACCTCATTTTTCAGGTTGCAATCACTATCAGAGCAACCGGAACACCCTCATGACAAGGAGATCGTCGGAGGTCTATCTCACTACGATTTCATTAGCGCCGTTTGTGGGAAATCACTGAACAAAAAAGCTATGTCAATGAGACGGACTAGGAGTGAAACTCGCATGGTCGAAAATACAGCTGAGATGGAGTCGGAGTCTGTCGAAAGGGGTCACAACCCGCCACCGGCACCGGTACCGGCACCGCAACCACAGTATGTAATGCATAGCCAATTTAGTGCTTTGGAAACACAATTGGTAGCCATGATGAACCTTTTGCAGAATCAAACATAGAAAATCGCAACCCCACCATAGAATTCGTTGGAGGAAGTACATGAGCAACCACCCAGTGGCTCAAACGGTCATCCCGCATGTTACTCACCCAACAACAAGAGACATGGGGGCTTTAGGGTTTGTGGTTCCACAAGTTCCCCAACCCGTGACAGACTTGGAAAGAAAGATAGAGGAGATGATGACCCAGAAGATAGATGATGCATTAACTAAGAGGAAGGACAGGCATGGGCAAATGGTTTCAAAGGAAGATCCTTTGCGCCCGAAATTATGGTCGTTCCTTTACCGAAAGGCTTCAGATTGCCAATGATAGAAGCATATGATGGAGTCACGGATCCCCTGGACCACTTACGAACCTTCGTTGATTTAATGAGGCTCTATGTAGCCCTAGACGCAGTAATGTGTCGGTTACTTCCCCCGACACTCGGGAGGGAGGTTAGAGATTGGGTGGCTACCCTGGCACTCAGGTCTATAAAAACTTTTGACGAGCTTTCCAGGAGTTTCGTGGCATACTTCATAAGTAGCAAAAGGAAACGGAAGACGGCAATCGGATTGATGCAAGTTGTGCAAGAGAAAGATAAGCCTTTGCAGGAGTACTTGGTAGGGACCTTCAAATGTCTACAGTGGTAACAGCGTTAATGAACAGGATGTGAAATCGAGCTTTTAAGATGTTACTCTCTAAAAATCTCCCAGAATCAATGCATGACCTACAGAAAAAGGGAGACAAGTACGTTGATGCGGGGAAAACAGAGAAGGTCACGAAAAATTTTAAAGAGGGATGGGATACAGAAAGTCACAAGCGAAAGTCAGGTGATGAGCAAAAACTTATTAATAAAGGAAAATTGAGAAATGAGCGCATGAGCAAGGGATACGTTCCGGATCGATCCATCAGACAGAGGCGAGAGGAGGTCAAGGTCTTTACCCTTTTAAATACTTCGCGGGCAAAGATATTGATGGACATTAGGGATATGAAAGAGCTTGACTGGCCGAGACCGATGGTAGAATCAGCCAGCAAGAGGGATAAGAGCAAGTACTGCCATTTCCATAAAGATCATGGGCACGATACGAAAGAATGCATCCATTTGAAGGAGGAAATCGAGCGCTTCTTGAAGCAGGGTTTTTTACGATACGAAAGAATGCATCCATGTGATTATTGGAAGGATCGCAGCGGGGGTCGGACCGAGGAAGCTTTTCTTTGGGCTTAGGGGCTCTATAAACATAGCAATCCACACACTCATATTTTTTGACTAATTTTTCCAATTTAGATGATGAATTATAGAGGCTATAACATTTTGGAATTTCAAGAATCACCTCCTCACCCTCAACATCTTGCTTTATCTCTATATTTTGGTTTAAAGATTTAGTCGACCTAATATGTCGTTTTGGGGAAATCAATTGAAAAACTTGAAGTTCGGCCGAATGTGTTGAAATATTGACTCAAAACGAAATTGGCCAACCTCACAAGGGAGATTTCGACGGGGTTCACCCCATGACCAGCCGTGGGGCTGGTCGATGTCGACCATCATCGAGGTTGGTCGACTGTCTACCAGCTCAAGGCTGGCCGAGAGTCGACCAGCAGCATCACTAGTCGATCGTCGACGAGCGACGCTGGTCGAGCTTCGATGAGCGTCGCTGGTCGACACCGGACCCATGTCAACCTGCCCATCCAACGATGGGTCGGCCGACTCTCTCGCCCCCTCGCTTTTCACTTTCATCGGATGAGAAAGAAATGAATGTTTTATATATAAATAATAAAAATATGAGATGAAGAAGGGGAGAGGAAATTACCCTGTGAGAGGATGTAGATGATGAAAATTTTGATAAATGAGAAGAGGGAGCAAAATGAGAGCCAACGCAACTCTTTAAATAGTGTTGGATTTCGAATTTTTTAGGGGAAAATTTCCCCCCAAAACTGAAAACCAATTGTGGAGTGCCACTTGTACAGTGTTTTGCCACTCTACGTCAATTGGATTGATCAACCCGTTTATCTTGTCGACACACATTTTAAAAAAGTTATTAATTAACCATCGTGAAGAGGCTACTTTTTATCGATAGATATCGACAAGAGACAGAGGGGGTAGTGATATAAGATGACATTAATAATTATCCACGATGGCAATTGAGGTAAGAACTATTTGAAATGCACTTCACGTTTACCACATGAGGCCGTCGACCCCCATGCCTACCATCATAAGCCTTCAATGTTCACATAGACCATCTACTACTAAAAAGTCGTCGGCCACCATGAGGCCGTCAACCCCTATGCTTACCATGTGAGGCCGTCAACCCCCATGCTTACCAGTGAGGTCGTCGACCCCCATAAGGCCCTCTATGTTTACACATGTCGTCACCACTATGAGGCCAACGCTACACATAACCACACAAATGGTAATGATATGTACGGGAACAACTCACCGATAAACGTGGACACAACCAACTGTTTAAGGAGTGGGAGTCACCCCATCAGAACGTTAGGGGAGTGGGAAGACTTACATGGGACACGTGGCACCCTTAATCGCTGAACAAACGTGTTGCATCAAGTGTCTATAAGTACTTCTAAGGTGAGAAAGGTACGCAATCTTGGAAAAACAAACTATTTTTGAATTCTCATTATACTCACTTCCTACTTTCCTAAACAAACTACTGATTCTTAGGCCGGAGGTACAACGGAGAAGAAAGCTCCGACCTTATTTTTCAGGTTGCAATCACTGATCAGAGTAGCCAGAACACTCCACACGACAAGGAGATCGTCGGAGGTCTATCTCACTACGATTTCACTAACTGTATTAATTTGTAACTTTTACTCAAAAAAATTCTTAAGAATTTCATTTGTATGACTCAACAGACAGCATGCAACAATTATAAAAAATATATTTTACTAGAAAGTTCGTATTTCCTGTTAAATAAAACGATAAAGCAACCAAATCAATATAACCCTCCGAGTCCCATTTTCTTGAGGCAAATCTGTTGTGAGCAAATCCCTATATAGATTCCAATGATCCCATGATCAAACTGCTGAGCTTAAGTTCAAATGCCTATGGAGAATGCATCAAAGTGACAATTGTCTTACGGTAATAAATGATTAATGAATTCCACTATTACAAGTACTTGAACTTTAAATGTTTCGCCCCGATTCTCAAAGTATCGAAATCGATCTTAGAATCTCATTTTTAGCAATCACAACTGAGTCATCTACACGATCTTATTCAATGTGCACCAAACACATCATTGTTCTTATTTCCAAGAACTGGACAAATCTCAATAGGAACAATACAATTTTATCAATATAAAACATTCAACTTTATGTGCCGCTTGCGAACAATATAGTTTTGATCACGTCACAAATTGTCTCACTATACCACAACGATCATACAACTTTGGACATATTGTACGATCATGAAACTTAGGATTATTATTGCGAATAGTCGAATCATAACACATAATGTCGACCATAAAATACTAATCGAGAGGCGTCGAACTAACAGAAAGTTGATATCATCCTATTCAACCAAGATCACAACTTTTCAAGTTTATAAAAGAGCAAAATAACAAATATTTGGTGACCATCCCATAAGATCTAAGAGTGAAAATCAAGGTTCACAGTGGCAAAAGCAATACAGGGCAGGGAATGAACTCAGCCAGTAAGTTTGCATCCACATGCTTGGAATGAATGGCTTCCATACTCATAACAACCAAATCTAAACTCATATCATCAGCAACCTCTCCAATAATAGCTGTTGGTTTCTTTCCTCCTTCACCAAGTCTCTCTAAAACTTTGAAATCTTGGTAACCACCTACCACATTATCGATGCATTTTGGTGAGTTGAGATGAAATAATTAATTTGATCAGTTTATTCATGATCACAATGCAATTTCATGATACTTTTCTATGCTTTGCTGGCTTAATGCTATGTCCTGTCGAAATATGTGAAGCCTCATTATACTTTTCACCTATCCCCTTGACCGCAAGATCTACCTAGTAATGATATATTTCTACTTTAAAGATAAAAACGTGATTGTGGAAAGACAGTAATGTTTCATCTTCATTATAGTTAAAAAATTGTAATGGCAAGGGGAGATACTTTCATATTGAGCATAAAGAACTATTATGTCATTAGCATGAGCGTTTCTGTTTTTTCATTTTTTCACCTTGTTGAGATTGAGAATATGGCTTAATACTAACACGTCACTTGTACCTCGTTATATATAAAGTAAACAAATGTTCTCACAAACTAACCTTCAGATAAATGCCACCGGATGCTAGCTAGTTGAGTATCATGCTCTGTTAATGATTCCTTTTCCTTTTCATTGATAACTGTAAAGAACACAAGAATCTATATTAATGGATGCTTTATGTTAAAAAAGTCTAATACGGTAATCATCAATGCTTAGTTTTTGACAGTACATTGCATATAACAACTATGACAGAGATTAAAAAGAATACCCAAAACTGTTATGTCAGCCTCATATTTCTTTGCCAAAGCAGCAGTAGTTGCCATGGCCTATCAAACAATTATTAATAAGATTAAATAAGTACAGCATAAAGGAAGGATTTATAAATTAAGTTTGCACATAGCTGATAGGAAGGCAATGGTTTCTGGTCTGTAGCATATAGTTCTAGTTTAAATAACAATTACTCTTTCATCTAGATTTAGATCCAATGAAATCTATTTATAATGTAGAGTACCATGGAAACAAAGTTATTGATTTTAGAAGTGAGGTTAATTCAACATCAACGTCAGTCTAGGAAAGAACAGAATCATTTTCCCACACTATATGCCATGCTTCAGAGAAAACATCACTGACATTTACTATTTCTCTTTGAAAGACTTGAAGTGGCAAGTAACGCTGTTACTGTTCCAATTTCTTGGTCAAATTCATAGGTTAGCTTCACAGTCCATTACCAACTGACAATGCAATAACATGAAGCCATGAACCAGTCACACACAACACTCAGCGAAGGCCATTGTACATCAGCAAGAAAACCAGAAACATACCCAATAAGGCATTGGAACTGACAATATGAGCAAGATTTAATGTTAACAGAAGAAAGAAATTCTATTTCTTAGTATCTGATTAAGACATTGTGCTCGCACAATACTCAAGACTTAAATTGCCCACACAATAGGTACACACGATCAAGGAAACAAAAATGTAAAAGGAGAAGAGAAGAGAAAACCTGCTTTGTACCCTCTGAGAGGTAAGGGTTGCCATCTGTAACTGGCAGAAGCAGATGCTTGAACTGAGTAAAGGCATCTGCAGCGGGGCTGAGTTCAGCTTCTCCTGGCTTAGACTTCACTAAAAGAATTAACAAACATTTAGCACCCAATCATTGATACATTTGAATAGAAACTAGCTACTATGGGAGTAAAATATAGATGTAACATAAGATCCTACTGATTTAGATATTGATGAAAACCATAAAGATCACATAATGCTGCTATAAAATCTGTTTGCTTCCAGCCTTGGAACCCTTCACAAGAAACCTTGAGTTCTATATTCATGGTAGAATTAGGGAAAGCAATGGAGATAGCTGAGGCCCTGACTGCTTCACCCTGACCTAAACAGATGGATATCATGCCAATGGGGGTATTGAGGAGATCTGCTGAAAAATCTATTCACCTAGTCTAGGACGGTGCAAACAGCAAAGGTATCCCACCACTGCCCTTAAAAACTGTAACACCCCAACTTTCACCAACTTTCATAAACTCTAGAGTATTACTAAATTAATTCGATTTTCTTCACGTCAAATGCGGAGACGATAAAAATTTATCTTTATTTTAAAAAAATAAATAAATAGTATCCATAACCCTAAAACTTGAAAATTGTATCTCTTCGAAAGGAACATAATCAATTAACTATTAAGGGCCTGTTTTGAGCCCCATTTTTCTATTAAAATGCATTTTTGAATAGTATTTTGATAAAGAATGTGTGGTTAAATCGGAAAAAAATTTAGATTTGCGTGTAATATTATTTTACTGAATAATGTATGACTGAAAATAAGAGAGATTAAAATATATTTTAGAAATAATGGAGACGAAACAAGGGCTAAATAAACATGTCATTGAACACAATTAAAACTATAAATAAATTGGAAAATAGAAAAACTTAATGCTTATATTTTTTCAAATCCTCTAGACAGCCCGCATCACTATCCTGACACAGTTTCCATCGACTAGAACCAACCTGTAAATTATTATAAGAGTGGATATCTAAAAATACTCGGTAAGATGCATACAATTTTCATACACAATTATATAAAACAATAAAATAGATATTTCATACCACATTTCATTTGGAGTATGTCGATGATCAAGCGACTTATCACGTAGTCATTTTGAATTTCCAAAAGATTTTACATTTCGTTATAAAGAACTCAAAAGAGTTCACATTTCGTTAGGTCAAACCTGAAGGTCCACTCGCAATTTATACATATTTAATTGAATACATAAAACCATAAGGAAATAAGCCACTTGCACGTTAAGTATCTTACCTTTTTATTGAAAGGTTGAAAATAAAATAAATTCTTGTGCTTGGAAATCCCTTTTATTCTATACTTTTTCTCTTTTTTTGCCGCCATGTCTCTCTATTTTGTGTGTGTGTACATATTTTCTTGTGGCAATGGCTAAAAGGAGGTAAATGTTTTACTTGAACAATATTTCAAATTCTTTTTAACCTTATATTCTTTTAATTGGATTTAACTTAATGTGATCTTATCCAAATCAACTTTCTCTTAGATCGAAGACTCCTAATTAATTACAAGCTACAAAATGAGTCTAATTTTGATACATTAATTATCATTCTATCAATAATTAATTATTTGGCTTAAATAATATTGGATTGAATACCGATATCATCTAAATTTCTCAACTTTTCAAAATTTTTAGAAGGCATCTAAGTCAATTCTTATCACCTACTCATTTTATTCTATAAAATTTTGAGGCGTTGCAATCTCTCAATGAATTTCGTCCTCGAAATTACCTCAGCTAGTTGAAGAATTTTGGGTACTGACCTTAACATCTTCTTTGGTAGAGTCTCATCATATGAAGTAATACATGACTCGAGCTTAGAATCCGTAATCAAATCAATGAAGACCTATGGCTCAAGCTTATGCTCGAGATCCTCTACAAGCTTTGATTCGAGCTCTTTCTCTAGGTCTAATTCAGGCTCTGGCTCTTGCTATTTATGGTTCCATAAGGATATAATATCCTCATAGTATCCCCTAAAATCAATCCTGTCACAATCTTTAGGCAAATATAGCTCATAATCTACATCTCACTGAGTAAGCCACTTTTCTCTATTGAGGCCGCATGGTGCTTATAAAATGGTATATCAAGAGGGTTGTCCCTTGTTATATCTATTTAATTGTTGAAGAGTCTAATTGGACGAGAAGATGTCAAGGCCAAGTACCCAAAACACTTCAACTAGTTAAAGTAATTTCGCATGAGAAATTTATTTTAAGAATGGGAGATTGTAATGCCCCAAGATTTTATTGAATAAAATTGTTTGGTGATAACGATTTCGACCTAGATGCCTTTCAATAATTTTAAAAAGTTGATGAACTAAAGTTAAATAAGTATGAACTTCAATATTATTTTGAGCCACATAATTAATTATTGATATAGCGATAATTCATAAATCAGTGTTGAGCTCATTTTGTAGCTTATAATGAATTAGAAGGCTTTGATCTAAAAGAGTTAATTTGGATAACATCAAACAAGTTAGATCTAATTAAAGGAAAGCAAAGTTAATTAAAATTTTGAGGATATTGATTACCTAATTTAATATTTTTTTCCAGAGCAAATTACGCATGGAATGTTTAGGTTTATTAGAAACCATTAATTTAATATAATCCTAATTCTATTAAGTAAAATACTTTCTTTCTTAGCCTTCCAAGTGTGATGCTTGAATAGGAATCCATAAGTAGAGTACAATACAAAATCTACTTTTTGAAACCAAATGGGCAGAAAAAGAAAAATTATAGAAAGAAAAGAAAAGGGGATTTTCACGCACAAGAATTTATATATTTTCAACCTTTCAATAATGAAATAAGATACTTAAGTTTATTTCCTTATACTTTTATGTATTCAATGAAATATGCATGAATTGCTAATAGACCTTCGGATTCGACCTAACGGAATGTGAACTCTTTTGGGTTCTTTATAACGAAATGTGAATCTTTTTATAATTCAAAATAAAGAAATGCGAAATCCTTCAAGAATTCGAAATGACTATAAAATGAGTGTCTCATTTGATCATCGAAATACTCCAAATAAAACATAGTATGAAGTGTTTTATTCTAGTGTTTTATATAATTGTGTAAGGAAATATTTATCTTACTGGGTATTGTTAAAGATTTATTCTTACAATAATTTACAGGTTAATTCGGGTCGATCGAATCAGTGACGAAATGGTGATGTTGGCTGCCCAGAGGATTTGAAGAAATAACGCATTAAATTTTCTATCTTTCAATTGATTATTTAGATTGAAATTGTGTTCAAAGATATTTTTATTTCATAGGTAGGATATTATGTTTTAAATTGTGTTCAAAGACATTTTTATTTCACAAGTAGGATATTATGTTTTTCATTTCAAAGAAATATAAACTCCATGTTTTGATTGATATTTATTACTGCAAATAAAGAACCAATTTTTTTATCGTTTCCATATTAATGTGAAGAAAATAGAATTTAAAATAACACTCCAAGGTTTATGAAAATTGGGGTGTTACGGTCCTTAACTACACCTGTATATTATTCGACATTGTGAATTTTTTGGAATATCTTCTACAGCTTTCTTTTAATTGACCATGCTATATTCCATGATAATTTATTATCTTAAAACATATCAAAACCTGAAAAAGAGAAACATAAATAGACAACTTACATGTGGGTGGCTAACAAATAGGTCAGGGTGGGGAGTTGGCTAGGGCAGAGCCAAGGGTAAACTATTTCCTTGCCCCATTTTGCCTTTACCCATATGTGCCCTGCTTAAATCCCGGGATAGAACTCATTCAAAACTCAACATGATATTGGATTAGAAAATACGCTTTGGATGAGAGGAGTTGGGAGTAAATAGGAGGTCAATATCACATTGTGAGACATGTTGCCGTGAGATATCAATGATCATGCCTCTGCTCACCGTTAGTACTATATTCCACGATCAATAGTTATGCAAAATTCTAAATTACCCTACCAAAAATCTAAAGCCACTTCTAGAAAAGCATATTTTCTTCCACCATCAAAGGCCTCCACCACCACCGCTGCTCTGGTATCCAACATGGCTATTACCTTTTTTCAGAACTAGCATGTTACTATCATTGTTCGTACTCTATCACTGTAACATCCCGAATTTTAATTACTATTTTCCTATGGGCCTAAATTTAATATTGGTCATTTAGCAAATGAAATAGTCCACATCTAGCCTTGTCATCACACTAAAGTCCAAAAGTTAAAGTGACAAGTTTAACCCACCTATTCACATAAATGATTTATTTTTTTATGCATATTTTTATAGAATTTATCGTAATTTTTATTTGGGGTCAAATATTTAAATATTGTAAAAGTTAATAAAATATATATCCATGTTATACTCATTTTGTAGCTCATGTTAAATAACATAAATCAAGCTCAAAAAGAAATAATTTTGAACTATTTATATCCAAGTTATTTTGATAGAAAGAAAAGTATTCTAAATCCTATATTTTACTAATAAAAAGAATATAAAATAATTAAAATAAACTCTCATTTCAATTCATGTACGATTACTTGGAGTTTAAAAAGAGATATTATAATTTAATAAATTAAACATATTTATTCATTAATTTTGATAAGAATTAATTTAATTAATCTCAAAAATTCTTAATTTAAAATTATTAAACCTAAAATGTTGTTTAGTTTGACTTGGAGTTACGCCTATATGTGTCAGAATTATAATTTAATTTGATTTTTTTTAGAACAGACAAATTTCACTTCCTACAAATTTACACACGCACACAGTTGGAAATAATTTCTTTTACTATTATTCTACAATCATATTTTCAGATTTATTTGATATCAACTTGAGGCAAGAATACATATTGCAAAGTGGTAAATTCTTATTTTTTTCAAGATGTTTATATAATTTTGACATGAAATACTCTAAGGTCTTCGGGTCGATTTTTATGTAAATCCTCTGGGATGGACCGTTAGGTTAATTATTTAAATCCTACGGGATATAGAAATTCTTAAGAAATTCCTTAAGCTATCCGATATAGCGACCAATTTGCTCTAAATTTAAAAATGTCGGTATGTTATGTCATTTTATATTTATATTCTGTTATATAAGAATTTGCACGTAATTTTACTGGATATTTTCAAAATATGTACTCTTACAAAAGTCTCAAATTAGAGCGGGTTATGCTGGACGTGTAGAAGATTGAACGGGTGAATTCTTATGGTTGCCATAATACGGAATACATCTTCAGGAGGAGTCCTCTTTTTAATAAGTTCATATTGTAGCGACCGGGACCTTTTAATTAAAATAAAATTATTTCTCGAAAAACGTGTCGCTAAACCTTAAACCCTAACGTTAAATTAAAAACGCGTTCGTCTAGCCGTTACGTTTGAATTTGAATTATTTTGAAACATTTCCGAATAATTTTAAGTTAACGATTTCTTAATACTTCGTTTTAAAGCCCAATTATTTTAAGGTCCATTTATTTTAAATGTTGAATTATTTTAAATCCAATATTTATAGTCAAATTATTTGATATCCATTTATATAGGCCCAAATTTAATAAGTCCAAATCAAAATTTAGATTATATTATTTTAGCCCAATTTTTTACTCAAACCCAACTAGAAAATCATTAAGCCCAACCTTTTGGCCCAAATTATTCTTCCCTAGGGATTTGTGCCCTAATT